>NW_019013659.1:3932-14838 GCF_000150535.2 Carica papaya | reverse complement strand
TTGATTGTGTAGTTTTAATTAATTAATATGCCACATTTTTTGTTTCTTTTGAAAAATTTACTATACTTTACAATAATGTGATTAGTTATTTTAATACAATATTTTAATTTAAATCATATATTTATATACTAATACATAAAAATTTGTTAAAATTTAATATCAAAAACATGATATAATTGTTAATAAAAATTTAAAATACCTTTTAACATCCTACATAGTGTAATATAAAAAATATAAGTCGATAATGATAACATTTTAAACTATAAACTAAAAGTTTATATGGTCACAATATTTAGTATCTTGTGATTCTTTTAATTGATTGAACACTCGTACAAACTTTACTTTGTAATATTAATTTAACTTATTATTAATTTTGTAAGTTCTTTGAATTAGCTTTTACTTATTATTGAACTTGTACAAAATTTTAAAAGATAATTAAACATAAAAAAATTATTCCAACACATGGTCTATTATAGTTGAAAAATGAAAATTTCATCATCCCTGGAAGTTCTTTAATTAAAGTAATCAATTTGTTCTCTCTCCTCTTAGCTCATAGTCAACATTTGTTTTCCTCATATTATGTTGTCTCTTCATTTTTACCTCACTTTTTAGCCTTAAAACTAATTTTTAGCCTCAATTTTCTCATCATATTATGTATAAATGGATGTATATATATATAAGATGGAATTATCAATTAATATTAAGTGTGGGATTGGTGACATAGAACTATAATTATCAATTCAATGTGTACTATTCCAAAATGTTAAGTCTTGTAATAAAATAAACTGCTATTAAGATACTGATTACTTTTATAACGTTATGACTTACTTTGTTTATTTGAGTATCTGTCATTTGTCACATGACTTTTATAGGTACAAGGAATATGTATAAGATATCCTATTTGTATAAAACTAAAAAATCAATAAATTTTTCATTTGTCCCATGAATTTATGGGCAGAAGGAATACCTACAAAATCTCTTATTTGTATAGAAGTGAAAAATCAAATACTACAAGCTTGTTGTAAACTTAATCAACATATCAATGCTCATTTATGGAAAATAGCAGTTCCATCGAGGCGAGTTCATTACCTGCACAAGGAGTGAAAAGGACTGACAATTCTTCCTCTGCACTACTACAGATTACAGGCTCTACCATGATGCTTTAGCTAATAAAAGATGGAGGTGCCCCGACTGGCATATATGTTTCTAAAAGATAAATTGTGATCCTAATTAAGAAAGGACAAGTTACAAAACTTACAGATGGTGCACTAGAGATCTAAATGTAGAATGCACCTCTTGTGTCTCCTTTGGTTGCTACAAGTGTCGCTTTAAGGACTGTCAGTTCTGCGCCTGCATTTATTATATGCAGAATGCACATCCCTAATCTCCCTTAATCATTACTCTAGCCTAATGATTATGCAAATTGAAAGTTTCATCTCTCAGATTTTATGTCGACGATACGTAAAACCCATACTGCATGATCATGTTTTTTATTAACGGTTCGAGCATGATCACTACCTTCGATTGGAATCTAGATGCACATGTCATCTTTGATCACATAGTACACAAATCCTTATAGTGCTGGCAGCAGCATTTGCAAAGGTTCTAGGCATGGTGGTGGTGGATGACAAGGCTTCTAACAAGTCGTCATTTGTTCAGGTTCTGTGGTGGCAATGCATTGGATGCTTTTATCAAAAGTGATATTGTTGCATGATGGGTGATGATTAGACTTGAAAATTTGTGTTTGGAACTTGGGTTTTGGAGAAGAGAAAGAAAACTCATTGAAATTAATGAGAGAAAAAATAAAGGACAATAGAGGATATATATATATATGTATATTTGTATATTCTCTTTTTATCTCAAAAATTCTACAACAATAATGTTACACATTGTTTAAGTAGACACATTTATATTTGCAAAATATGTACATATAAAGTATATTTAAAACAAGTATGAGGTTTCCTTGAATTTATTTTTTGATTTATTATAATCCTATTATTTAAGAGAACTTTACTAAAATTTCCAAATAATATGATGAATCTGATTTAGTAGAAACTAGTGATATGCTATTGGATTTCTTTTAAATATATGCAGTATTATTTCCTGAAAAATAATGGCTTATTAAAGAATTGGATATTTTTTTTAATACTCAAAATTCTTTGGTTCTATAAAAATGATATCATTAAATTTTTTTAAGAGATAAAAGATAAAATTATTAAATAGATTGGTAGTAAGCCACCACCAAAGAATGGTGCATGATCAAAGATTGTCTCAACCTAAAATATTAGTATATCCTATATAAATGGTAAAAAAAGGTAAAAGAAATTTTTTTAAAGATCTATTGAAGTGACTATAAAGTCTTAACTATCACTATAAACTATCTCTGTTATATAACATCTTATCACTCTTTTAAAAAAATATCTTTTTTTATGGGACGACTAATATTGTAGTAATATATCTCATTAGTAATTCAATATAATATACTTAAACTAAGTGTACTGAATTCATTTATCATATTTTATTAAAAAAATAGTAAATGCACATTTATACGCCAAATTTAAATCAACAGATGATCAGTATTGTTGGAAGGCTCATAAATAGATATTTGAGCTTATCTCAATGCTCTCGAGGAATAGAAAAGATTGCAATAATAATATGCAACATTATGATCAATTTTAAGATCATTTTTCTTAGGAGTTGCAAGAACCAAATTCCCAAGTTGATTGTTTTTCTCAGAAAAAATTTCACTAGCTCTATTTCATGCTTATCAAACTTGTAACCTAATATCTTGTTAAATGACATCGCACGGTGAAACTATTTTAACAGGATATAAACCAATATGAATGAATAAGAAGTCATGTGTAAAGTTTATGATACTGAAACACTAATTAGTATCTACTGAACTACTTACTGTCTAAATTGTGATACTAAATACGAAATTATGCTATTATTGAACTATTTATGCCCTAAATTATGATACTAAAATAATGAATTTTGAATGCTTATTGAATAAAATTATTTATAAGGTTTGGTTAATGAATTACGGTGTAGATACCACATGTTTTCTAAATTAAAGAGAAAAGTATTTTGAACCATCCTCGTCGGCAGTTTTATGTTTTCTACAAACTTAGATAGAATATCCTAATATTTGTTAGTACTTACATGCTTATTGAGCATATTAAGCTCACCCTATTTATTATTCGTTTCTTTCATATCAAGATATTCAGAACTCGATCCTGAACAGTGAAAGACTTGCCAGGAGATCATTTAATTTTTATTTTAATTCGAACAGTACAATGTTAATTATTTCATTTTTAGTGAGTATTTATTTTAGAGTTTAGACATGTCTCATGGATATTGGATATTTTGAGCTGAAGATGCAAGGGATGTACTTTTTATTATTTTAAAATTTGATGCGTGAAATATGTAACAGCCCCGGTAATTCATAATGGGATTTGTATTATAAATATCAAATGCGGAAGCGAAATCAAAAATTCGATTAACATCCCTTACACTAAAACCAAAAACGTGCTCACAATATAAAAGATCAAACTACCTAAAGGAGAAACTTGAAAGTAAAAGCTACAAGTATGACTATGGAGTCTTTAGGCGTCTCCTTCGTCGTCCTCCTGCGGAACTGGCTCGGGAACAATGTCTTCCTGATCTGAAATGATTAAATAAGGAATGAGCTACACTATCCCAGTAAGGACATCACGATATCTCACCGTCACGGAGGTAAAGGTGGGTAGAAAACACAAAAAGACCAATGGAGCATAATTTACAACAAATCCTTTTATCGAAAATAAAACCTTTACCATTTACTTACCTCGGTGAAATTCATAAAACAATATACGAAAGCAATAACATCATCATCATCATGAAAACATATATATGAACTATATAACATAATACCTATCACACTCTTCGTAATTCAATAGTTTCACAACATATATTCCTAATTCACCAGCCCACTAGTATCCATGGGGATCCATAGGGGTCCCGCTACCCGTTAATCCTTAACACTTGAGATCATATTCCAGGACCGTCCCTATACCCCGTCCGGTATGGGCGCCAAACCATAGACCTCATTACCCCGTCCGGTATGAGGGTGAAACGGGCCGTCCCCATACCCCGTCCGGTATGGGCGCCAAAACACATAAGATCTCCATACCCCGTCCGGTATGGGAGACCACAATCCCGGTAGGGTTCCCTACGGACCCGGTCCGTCCACCATCTCCCAGGATATCTAGTCAGGCTGAACACATTATACAATTTCCATTCACATAATCTTTCATTCGCCTTTTCCCTCAGTCAGCATTTTCAATCACATACAAACAAGCTAAACGATAATTTATGCCAAACAGACAACATATAGTATCAACACCCCAGTCATTCAATCCATAATCAATAAAACAATACAATATGCACACGAAACTATAAAATGAAAACATCAAACCTCATACTGCATTTAAGACTGTAAAACAGGCCAAATAACAGTTAACCGACAAATACACTAGACTCGGGCTCCATTAGCGACCTTAAGCAATTTCACACATTCGTTGATTCATGAAATACCATTTTATCATTTATTGAACTTTAAAACCGTGATAGGAAATAGGGTGAGGGGTCCTTACTCGTTTCGGGGTCCGAACACGGCTTCACAGTGCGCTTGCAGGCTGTCCCTAATTTTCCCTGAATTTTCCTCGGGGAACTGAAACGCACTACTGGTACCTGCACGTGTTCCAAAAAAATCCCAAATTAGGCCCAGGGCCCCTTTCGGCCCAAATCGCAACTCCGGCACGGCGGCTCCGCCGTGCTCCAGCGGCGGCACCGCCGCTGGCGGCGGCGAGTCGCCTCGGGTTGGCTGTTTTCGGCCGTTTCCGGCCGAATTCGGCCACACTCGCATCGGTCCCTACGAGAAAACAACCCTAGGGCCCTCGGGGGGCCAAAAAATCACGAAAAAACGGAGCTTACCGGCGGCGGCGCTCTCGGGTGCGGCGGCTCTCCGGCGAGGTTCGTGTTTTGGTGATTCGGCTCTGGTCAACCTGTAGAGAAAAGAATGGTGATCACGGTGATATAAAAATTGCATCAAACGGAGGCCAGGAAGGGCCTCATCGGAGGCAAAAACCGAGAAGGGGCGCGGTGGCGCCGCTGGGCTTCGGCCGTGTATTCCGGCCGTTTGGCCGGGATTTTGGCTCCGATTTGGCCACAGGAGGAATCAGCGTGGAAAAACAAGTCGGGGGTACGAAATTTACCTCGATCAGCGGTCGGAAGTTCCTCCGGTGCGGCGGCGGGTGGCGGCGGCCAGCTTCTGGTTCGTCTTCTCCGGCGAGCGGCAGGCGGCTAGGGTTTGTGGTCTGGTGTGGGGGTTCTATTTATAACCCCTTGCCTTTTGATCTCAGCCGTCCATTTTGTTTTAATCTGGGCCGTCCGTTTTTGATTAAATTTGGGCCGTCCGTACGTTTAAATCTGGGCCGTCCGATCGCACGCTTGATCTGGGCCGTCCGATCGCGCCCACGCGGATCGCCAACGTGGCCCTTTTTGGAACGACGTGGTTTTGTCACGTGGCAGGTCCCGGTTGGCCGGGACTGCTGACCGGGCCTGCTGACGTGGCTTTTTTTTTTTCTTCTCGGTCCGGGCGCTACAAAATATTCCTATAAATTATTTCATTATGATATGGTGTGCATAGGGTCAGGACTTTGAATAGGAGGTCAGGCTGTCACACTTCTTCTTTGCATCAATCAAGAGGACTAACTAATTATGAAAGAACAATTACAAAGAATAAATGTATTGGGCTGATTATTTTATGCAGGCTGTGAAAAATATAAGTCTTATTTTATACTAAAACTTATAAAATATTTGAACTCAAATAATTAAATCATAAACTATTTAAAGTAAATAAAAAATCATGGTTATTTAAAATGTGATTTCTTAAATAAAGAATTCATGGCTATTTGAGACTTGATTTTATTATACTTGATGGATATTTTACTTAATTTATATAGAATGCTTATGAACATTGATTTTATTAGTTCTATAGTTGACATTATAGTACAAAATGAGTAATTTTAAATAAAATTTACTTTTGAATTTAATCTTTATGCGGAAGAAATTATTAACCTTTTTTTTTTAAATTAAAAAACAATTTTGTTGAGATTATGTTAAAAGTTTATCACACTACAATATATATATTTGAATTATAAGCAACAAAAACTCAATTTTCTAGTCTTTTTAATCTAAAAAATCCTCTAACAATTTATATAGTTTTACAATAATGAAGCGCAAAAGGAATTCAAAATTCTAGATGAAGATGATTAGTGCTATTAGAATAATAAAGCGCGAAAGGAAAAGTGAATGAAGGAAAATGAGATAGATGGAAATAACTTTGAATATTTTCTGCTAACTATTTTTTAATTTCATAATTTTAATTTTTAGAAGACCAATTTAATGATAACGGTTAACCAAGTCTACCTTCTTCACATTTCTTTACCACACTGTACATACATATGTATGTACAGTTATTACCTTGATAATTGATTAAAATTAGATAATTAAGTATTTAGTGCTTCAGAATATAAAGAAATTTGTTGACTATACAAGTATGACACCACAAAATTTTGTTAAAAACTTACAAAAATAAAAACTTAGATGATCACAATCACTTAATAATTTTTTATTTCAAATTACTAATTTAAGAAGAAAAAATACATAACAAAATTTAGCTAATTTTTTAAATTAAAAGCTACAAAAGTTTTACATTTTTTATGTACACATATGGTGTATATAAAAAAAAAGTGTGGTAAAGTTGAATTTATTTTTTTTATTTTGTCATGATATTATTATATAAGAAAACTTCATCAAAATCTATACAAGATATCAAGATTTTGATTTGGTAGAATGCTTGATCAACATGATAAATTTTTTATTTAATCCCTAAATTCTCTTTGTTTCTTTTTCATTTATTGCATAGTTTTTGTTAATTAATGTAATACATTTGTTTATTTCTTTTGAAAAATTTACTATACTTTACAATAATGCGATTAGTTATTTTAATGCAATATATTAGTTTAAATAATATATTTATATACCAATATATAAAAATCGGTTAAAATTTAATATCGGAAACATGATCTAGTTATTAATGAAAATTCTAAAATACCTTTTAACATGCTACATAGTGTAAAATAAAAAATATAAGTCGACAATGATAATATTTTAAACTGTAAACTAAAGGTTTATATGATCACAATATTTAATACTTTATGAGTCTTTTAAATGATTGTTTACTCATACAAACTTTATTTTGTAATATTAACTTAACTTACTACTAATCTTGTAAGTTTAATTAATGTGACACATTTGTAAGTTTTTTAAGTTAGCTTTAACTTATTAGTAACCTTGTATGAAATTTTAAAATATAATTATACATAAAAAATTATTCCACCACATGGTCTATTAGAGCTTAAAAATGAAAAATCATCCTCCTTGGAAGTTTACCATTCAAGTAATTAATTTGTTCTCTCTTCCTCCTTAGCTCATAGTCAACATTTATTTTCCTCACATTATGTTGTCTATTAATTTTCAACCCAATTTTTATTCTTAAAACTAATTTTTTGTATCAAATTTTTCCTCACATTATGTATAAATAGATGTATATGAATATATAAATATATAAAAGAGGAAATTATCAATTAATATTAAGTAGGTGGGATTGGTGGCATAGAGATGCAATTACAATTCAATGTGTACTATTTTAAAACGTTAAATGTTGTGATAAAATAAACTGTTATTAAGATACTAATTACTTTGATGACTTTGTAACTTAGTTTACTTGTTTAACTATCTGTCATTTATCACACGACTTTTAGAGGGAGAAGGAATACGTACAAGATCTCCTATTTGTATAGAAGTAATAAATCATTCAATTTTTCATTTGTCTCATGACCTTTATGGGTATAAGGAATACTTACAAGATCTCCTATTTGTATACAAGTGCAAAATCAAATACTATAAGCTTGCTGTAAACCTAAACAACAATTAAGACTTATTGGTGGAAAGCACTAGTTCCATCAGGGTGAGTTCATTACCTACACAAGAGTCAAAAAGACCGACACTTCTGCCACTACAGGCTCTACCATGATGCTTTGGCTAATAAAAGGTAGAGGTGGCCTGATTGACCTTTTAAGAGATAAATCTTTATCATTATTTTGGTTGTATATGTGTATATTTATATGCAAATTCGCTACATGTTATGCTAAGTAATGTGTATATGTGTATTTCTAAAAGATGAACTATGATGCTCATGAAGGAAAGGTAAGTCGAAAAACTTGCAAAGGGTGTACAAGAGATCCAAAATATAGAATTCATATCTTGTGTCTGCTTTGTTTGCTACAAGTGTCACTTTAGGGGTTGTCAATGCCGCACCTACATTTATTATTTGCAGAGTGAACAGCCCTAATGTGACATCCCAAGTGGTAATTAAGGTAAATGGGTGTCAGATACAGATTCAGAATAACGAATACATGCTAAAATTTATGCAGCAGAACAAAATCATTACAAATCCCTTACAAATATATATATATGAGTTCCAATACATACATATACTGATGCCAAAAATGGCTGCAAAATACAAAACAAAACATAAGGGCCACTTCTTTCACTATACTATTGGACTCATCAGAGTGTGGGAACAGTCATGCACTCATACTTATGGATCTACAGAGACCTCATAGACTTCCAAGGGTAAGTCAGCTTATGGTTCCTCACTTTCTTCCTCATCTGGGGGGGGCATATAAAAAGTGAGTTCTATATGCTTAGTAAGGAAACCAGTATTAAATTAACATCGTAAGATTTCAAAAGTTAATTATTTTATCTTACTATTTGACTTCCTTGTTTACCTATCTCACATTATGGAAAACCATTTATTTGTTAAGAAAACGATATGTTAATGCCAAAAAATCAAACATACATCATGCCAAATAATAGAGAAAATCAAATAAATTATGAAATCCTTAGATTTTTCGTGTCATGCTTTGCAAAGTTGTTACAACGTCTATCTTTGAGGGCATATATAGATTTCTAATTATCCAAGTGGAATGACCAGATCAAATACAAATACAGCATTTTGCTCAGGCCCATTTTCGGCTAACCAAACCATGGTACAATTTATGACCACGACCGTACCAACCATAGTGGTCCTAATAGATATCTACAGGCATGACATTACCTAGCCACGAATGACCCCTACAGATAGTGCAACACCACTTTTGTTAGAGGGTACACTGTCATCCACTGTGACCGGTCCTCTTATGTCTTTCCAGACCAGATAAGGGAGGCGAAAATAGATACTTTGAAGGGTAAGAGGAACAGATAGCCCTCAGAGATAAAAAGTGCAACGAGACACTCGATGCAATATGCATGTCAACATAGATACACTTCGGACCATACAGACTTCATTCCACTTTTCTCTTTTTTTTCTTTTATACTTTTACTGTTACTGGTTACATATTATATTTATTACATGTAAATTCATCAAATGTCTACAATTCACATAGTATGCTTGAAAATAAGAACAATTTGACTCATATGAATACCAAGGCATACAAAACAGGCAAAACAATAATCATATTAAATTCATTTATCTAAAAATACTCCTTAAGAAGTCGAAAGAAATACTATATTCCTTACAAAATTCTTGATGTTTTCTCCTTCACTATTCTCCTTTCTTTCTCTTCTACTCTCACTAGACTACTATCTCTCCCTCTAAACCTTTGAAAAATGGAAGAATGCAAGGGTAGAAGGAAGAGAAGCGAAAGGGCAATTTATAGAATTTTAGAACCGTCGGATTCGCACCAAGTGGTGAAATTCAGTGAAGAGAGAGAAAAAAAGAATGCTCGGCATGCACAATGAGGGAGGAGGGACTCCTCCACTGGTGGTGGCAGTGCGTCACCCAAGGCAGCGACGATGCATTACCCGAGGTGGCAGTGCTCTTACCGTGCGTGCAGGGGCTAACCTGCGCGCGTACAGGCCTATTGGACAAAGACCTAAGGGGCACAGGGCCTATTCGCACAAGCTTGTTGTGGGGATGGTTCGTGCACAATGTACGGTGCCTGTCCACACGTGAGGTGATACGTGGACAGCCCACCTGCGCAACAGGACGGGCGCAGGTCCTAACCCCGCGTTGTGCGCAAGTCCTTTGCGTTATTGTGTGTGGATGGGACGTCAACATAATATGAAAATATAACAAAACAACCCCAATTAAAATCTTAATATACCATCATTGAGAATTCTGTACCGAACCCATCCAATCCTAAAATACCGTCTTTGAGAATTCTGTACAAACCCCGTGTGGCTTTCGCCTCTCTTATGTTGACGACCAATTGTTGCACGCCAAAAAGGTTCAAATTAAAATTAAATCCTCAACAACCATTTCTTTTCCCACACATTCCTAGCAACCAAACAGATCATTTATCAGCAGAATCCAGAGAAAACAAAATACACCTAAACAAATTACAAATAATAAAACATATGCCATTTCTCACAATTATCTACTCAAATACTGTAAAGACCCAATTCAAGACAAACCCAAACACTTTTCACCCATCCAACCAAACGATTACTAAGCTATAAACCGGAGTGAGAACCAACATATTAGTTATATCTATACGAGTGAAAAGAGAAAGTACAGAAGATTACAACTTCAATGGCGATCGGGGGATGGTGGCGGCAAGTTCCTGGTGAGACTAAGTGTGGACCCGTTTGGAAGAGAAAGCTACTTTCTTCTATACCTTAATATTTTTCTTTTAATCACCGTAAATTTTCACAATTATGCCTGAACTTGGGAACAGTGGTGGGGAAAGGCTTTTTATATATAAAAAAAAAAACCACCAGGTTATTCACAATATTT
>NW_019013657.1:9833-22755 GCF_000150535.2 Carica papaya | reverse complement strand
TTCTTTGCTGATGTATGCTTGTTGGCTGGATCTGTACGCAATGCATACCATACCAAATTCCGTTCCCAATTAAGTAATCCACCATCATGCGAGATACTGAGGAAGGGAGTTTTTGGAGCAGGAGCTGCCTTTGTGGTCTTGACAGGCATAGTCTCCGAGCTGTACTATGTCAGCTATTCGAAGGCCAAAGACACTCATGCTCCTCGAGATCCCGGGGTGCGAATGGGAAACCTATAGCTGATTTCATATGGAAGTAGTTAGGAATATTCTAATCTATGATTCATATGTGACACATTCTGGGTATGGAGACAATTTTAGATTTCATAGTACATATGAGCTTTGTATATGTTGATTTTGAGACAAGAAGTTTAATTGGGTGATGTTTTGTTTTGTAATCCACTTTTAGTGAATGGTAGAGTTTGAATATGAATTATGAACATGTTATTTGGTTCAGCATCTAAAGAAAAGTTCTACAATTCGTTTTATTTTTTGTTTTTCAAAATGAACCCTAGATTCTTAGAAAAGAAAATAGCAGGGTAACTGGGTGTATGTGTGGGTGTATATATATATATAAGGAGTGTAACAATGGAACCCAACACTTGGTCCTTGAACAAGATGTTCTTGATTGGTTACTCCTACAACCTCCTCTGTGAACAGAGTTTAATGAAGTCTCAATCTCACATTGATTACTTACCCATTAAAAATTAAGACCCACCCACCTCTTAAAAGGCTTAAATAAATATGAAAAAAAAAAAATTTAAAATATCTAATTCAGATAATGACAAGTATTTTATTATTGAATTAATTTTGAGTTTGAGTCCAATTTCTTACTTTATCTAAAAAAAATCTAATATAATTTAAAATAAATTATTTAATAATACCCAAAAAAAAACTCTAATTTTACTAAATAATTTACCAATTTATTAAAGTTTAAAAATTAAAAAAAAAAAATTGGGTATTCAAATATCTTTATGAATTAAAATCCTATAAATTAAACAGTTATTGCTTATTAAAAAATAATTTTAAAAAATGAATAATTAAGTACATGTATTTTGTTATTACTTACCTTATTATATATATTAAGAAACAAATTAGTTATAAACAGCAAATAAAGAATCTCAAATAATTAACTGTCTAATTAGAATGAATGATATATATATATATATATATATATATTTATAAACACACACACGTGTATGAATGCTATATATATATATATATATATGTATGTATCTATGCACTGGGGAAGCTGAAAGGATAAGTAACATATAAACAGAAGGTATAGAAAAGTGGCCCCAAGATGCACATGTTCTGTAAGGAATAGATTGGGGAATGTAGACAAAGCACAATGGAATAAAAAATTCTTCAGTGCATGCCCAGAGAGAATTAGAGCCACCAGTCAAGAAACTCTAAACTATACCAACTATAATAATTAACTCTCAACTGCTCACATCACACTACACATACACACACACACATATATATATATATGTATACACACACACACACACACATGTATAAAATATAAAATTATTCAAACCCAATTAAAAAAAGAAGAGAAAAGCTCAAGCTTTACAACAAGAATGCATGTGTCAAGAGTAAGAAAAGCTAGAGTAAGGAGATTCTTAACAAGTGGTCCTGAATTACAAAACCCATGTATTAATATCATTCAGACACCCAATATATGCATACATATATATATATATATATATATATATATATATAATGCACATATCTACAAGAATCTTCAATCACATCTTGATCTGGGTTTTAGACCCAGCCTAGCTGTAGTTGACCCCTCTTCACCTCTTGTGTCAAAATTAAACTCTTCACATCATGAATATATATATAAAATATTATATGTATATATAATATATCCTTATCAAATACGTACACCCACCAAAATTCCATCAAAATCCATATTGTATTATCAAATCCTTTTACCTACCTTACATAACATTCACAAGATATTCTTCAATTAGGAACTCAGAGTACATAAATTGTACACCTTGAAATCTTAACATGTCTCACTATTATAACAGTTAATACAGGTTGAGAAACTATATATACATTAGATCATATAAAAACTATATTATTGTCAACCTGATCAAAACTGCATACCATATAAATTAATTAAGATTAGAAACTCATGATCTAAATCACCCATCAAACTTAACCATATATGTATATATATTTTCATGCAACTCCAAAAAAATTCAAAGAAAATGGAAGTAAATGATCATTCATTCAAAATCTATATTATATATTCATGGTTTGATATCAGAATCATCCCAAGGTATGTTGAGATCATGAGTTGAGACGAAGGTATCAATGTCATCCCAGTTCCAGTAGTTCCCGATCTCCATGCTTGCTGTAGCAGATTGAGATTGCCATGACTGAGCTAAAACCGTTGTGGTGGGCATGAGCATACTGGTGATGGTTGGAACGACGTCGTTTCCTTTCGTCTGTTCATCTCCAGTAGTGAGATTATAGAGAGTAGAGGAGTGAAGAGAAGTGGAAACTGAAGATGGGTTGGTTTCAAAAGAGCTGGAACTTGAACTTGAAAAGGGAAAGTGAAGAGCTTGATGATGATGATGATGATGATGATGATGATGAGCATTAAGAGGAGAAAGTGTTAAAGAATTCGAACTACTACCAACAAACATAGTTGAATTCTGTAATGGAGATTTTGCAGGTTGAATCATCCTTCTGTAAAGCATATCGGACAAGGTTTTCTGATCATTAAACCCCAAATTAGGTAGCTCTTGATTCCGAATTCCCATATAACCAAGCTTGTTACTGATTTTTCCATTTGTCGCCGTTGAAACGGTGTCGTTTGATGTTTTCAGACGCTTGTTTTTCCGGCCACCGCCGACGGGAACATTACGTAAAGTGCCGCCTTTAGTCCAGTGCCGTTTACAAGTCTTGCAGAAATGCCTAGGCTGTGACTTGTTATAATTATTATAGTAACAAAACTTGGTGTTAGTCGAATCACACCTTGGACACTTCAATGGCGACTCTGCAACTTTCTGCTGATTATTATTACTTTGATTGTTTTGTGGGTGTTGTCTCTTTAAAGATGAAGATGCCTTTGGGAACTCCGAGGTTGTCGTTGCTTGCAACAAAGTCTGGTTCCAATCAAGCCCGTGATCATCACTAGAAACTTGCTTAGAACTCAAACCCATTTCTCCGATCAGATCAAAATCAAAGCTTTAATCTTTAATCTGTATGATCAAATCAAGAAAAGCAATTAGCTACCCTTTGGATCGGTTTGCAGTAGGAGAGATTGATGTGAAGAAGAGCAAGAGAATGAGATTGTTGATTATGATGATCAAAGGGTTTGAGGGTTTGAATTTGATTAGAGAAAGGAAATGGGTAGGAAGGTGATGAGAAGTGAGCATGTCTCTTTTAACTCTCTCTCTCTCTCTATATCTATATATCTATATGTCTATATACCCCTCTGTAAATGTAAAATTATATAGAGATGGGAATTAATGATTTTTGTATTAGAAGATGAAGGTTAATTACTTGAAGAGCTTTGATTGGTAGAAGAAGGAAATAATAATGGAGCATGCTGTTGTATCTTCACACGGTTTTATAAGAAAAGAGATAGAGATGAGGAGGAGAAGTTGCTTAACCCCAAAGGTGAAAGATGGGTTCGTGACACGTGGCGATCACTACGCCGTTCATAGTGCTCCTGACTATGTCTTGTGAACAAGACGTACATATATATAAATAATTATATATAGCGGTATAAAAAATTAATTAATTAATTAAACTGACCTATATTTTTAATATATTTAAATATTTAACCATAAGTATATGTAATAATAATAATAATAATAATAATAATAATAACGTTATGCAAATTTTGTAGTGCCTTAAACTTGTATATTTATTTGACAGTTCGCCTCTTGATTTGGTTGTTCTTTAAATAATTTTTTCTTTTACAAATTTATACATTTCAATAATATTAATAGCTATTTAATACATATTAATTTAATTAATAAATTAAATAATTCATACGTTCATATTTTTTTAAAAAAATTATAAATTTAAATTAAACTTAAATAATATTTTTTATTGTGTTATGATCCATATTTTTGTACAACTTATTTACGAATGTCGTATAAATTTTTATCAAAGAAAATTTAATTAATAAGTTTAGAAGCTATTTATTAATATAAATAACAAATTAACTCAATTTTATGAGTTTAATTTTCTTGAATAATTAGAAGTATATATTGTATCACTTCACACCCATAGCATAATCAAAAATTTAATTGAAAATCTAATATAACTTAGTCCTATATTTTTAAATTAAATTTTAGCCACCATGATTATGTTAGAACTTAAATGATAAAATTAATTAATTTTTTATTATTTAGAGATAATAATTAGAAACAAGATTATATTATGTTAAATATTTTCAACATGATCGATACAGTAAAAAATAATCAATTTCAATCATGACCTTTTATATTATGGAGATTTGCATTATAACTTAAACAGTTTAGTTAATTAATTCTTATTTGATTAAAAGTTAATTAATTATTTACACCACTACTAAACTTAATTCAGAAGTTGATATAGGTGGGCATAGCTTCCTATATATGGCAAGGAGCATCATATGTGTGTGTGTGTGTGTATGTGTGTGTGCGTACGTATATCTACACATGTACATACATATATACATACATATATATATATAAATATAATTGGCACAAAGAATGAAAGTACACCTAGTAGCTGGGGTCCCAAGTTGGGTCATCCTGTTTTTGTAGGTTGTTTTTTGGGGCTAAATGGCTTGTGTGTGTTGAGAGAGAAAAGAGAGTGGGACCATGTGGGGCCCCCAACCTGTAGAATTATAAGACAGCTGGCAGCATGTGATTAGTGGGTTGCTAATGTAAGTATATGTGGGTGATAATCCTATGGGCCTATGCACATGTGATTACATGTTAGGAGTTGGGTTGCTTGTGATCCATGCACGTGTGGTTTGCCCATGTGTGTTTTCTCTTTATTTCTAGACTACATACCATTGTTTTCATTTCTAATTTTGCATTATACACATTATAATCTCAAATATCATCCCCACAATACTAATTAAACGAAAATCCAAAGTTATCAAATCAACGATACTCTTATTAGAATTGGACTAAATATTTTATCATAATCGACGATTTTAAGTTTTATATTACAGTCTTTAGTTATTAATTGTGTTTTACATTGATTTATTAAATTATTTTACATCTTTTTTATGCGATAAATTTAAACCTAATAATACTTTTACCATGAAGTTTTAGAACAAGGAGCCATTGTTTTGTTAGTAAGAGGATAATGATCCCTTCGCCTGGTTTCATTTGAGATATTTTTTGGGGCATGTGCATGGATGAGGAAAATGACACAGAAGTGAGGTTAGCATGTCATTGATGTACTGTTGAAGGTTAAGGATGCATAATTGAACTTAGGCTACATGAGATAAGTACGACGAATATTTGGGTAAGAAGAATTTATTTTGATAAGTTATGAAGTCTTTAATTGGCTTTAATCCAATAGGTGAACAGATAGATAAGGAAAGAATTATTCGATAGTGTTGAAGATGAGTCTTCCGATAAAGACGGGTGAGAGGACAAAAATAAAAATTGGTAAAAGGATGATAAAGAAAATAAATATCTTCAATATAGGAGTAAACTAATAAAGATATTATTCCTAAAGCTAAAACTACAACAATAAGTCAATGTTTGAACTAGTAAATAAAGGCTAAGAATTGGTCTATTTACATGTCTTAAAGAGAAAAAAAAAATTTGGTAAAATGAATGCGGCCAATAATACATATGTGCATCTATGTGGCATGTTGAGGGATAAGGAGTGTAAAACCATGGGGGTTTATAAGGATGTCCCCACAACGCGTGAACTCTTTCCTTTAACATTTTCAATTAACATGTCGTCCCCATACCTTATCTGGTATGAGCACCAAATTACAAAACATCAATACCTCGTCCGCTATGAGGGTGAAACGGACCGTCCCCATACCCTATCCGGTATGAGCGTCAAATTACCAAACTTCGATATCTCGTCCGATATAAGGCAACGTTTACGATAGGGTTCCCTATGTACCTGATCCGTCCACCACCTCTCAGGATATCTAATAAAGATGTTGTTTCGTCCATCCACTTAATCACACAATATTCCATTTAGCTTTAATATCCAGTTTTTCAATTCAACAGTAATCACATAAAACAAACACAACATGCATCAGGGAATGCAATCACATCTCAGTTTTTCAATTTAACAGTAGTCACATAATGTAGCAATACATGCATTTAAAACCATAAAATCGATTAATCAGATATTATCATGTATTCAAACTATAAAATAAATCAACATAAATCAATAGAGAATAATTTTCAGTTCTCGCTCCATTAATAACCCGTAATTAATTATAGATATTTTTTTAAATTGCACAAAATACCGTATTATTGTTAATTAGACTTCAATTTCATAACAGAGAATAAGGTGAGAAATTCTTACTCAAATTGATATCCGAAAAGCTAAACTTGTTGACTGTGTCTACTGGCGGTCCCCGGATTTTTTGAAATTTTTTTTCAGAGATTAAAACGCGCTACATTACCTACAAATATATCAAAAATCCAAAATCGGTGTGAGGACCTCTTTTTGGCCAATTCTGAAATTCTGGCACGTCGGCTCCGCGGTGCTTCGATGACGGTGACAACGGCGGTTTGCCTTGGGTCAGCTGTTTTCGGCCTTTTTCAGCTGAATTCGGCTGATTTTTGCATCAATTTCTGTAAGAAAACACGTTAAGGGGCCTCGGTTGACTCAAAAAAATAAAAAACTGAAACTCACCGGCAGCGAGGTTCTCCGGTGCAGCAGCTCCGCCAGCTCACCTTTGTAATTGGGTGTTTTACTTCGGTCAACCTGTAGAGAAGAAAAGGGTGGTTAAAATGGTGAAAGAATTATGTAGAACGTGAATTGGAAAGGGCCTCATCGGATGCGTTTTTTAAAATTTTTCGTGGCTGCGCTGCAGTGCTTTACCTACGATTTTCAGCCAATCCACCGATCTTTTTCTTCTGATTCGGCCATGGAGATGTTTAAAATTAAATTCTGAGCAAAAAAAAAATTTATCTCTTTTGGCAGTCGGAAGTGTCTCCGGCGTAGCGGTGGGTGGCGACGGCTCTCCTTCCTGGCGGCTGGGTCTTCTTCTCCGGTGAGGGTGTCTGACGGATAGGGTCAAGGTTTGGTGTGAAGAGGGTTATTTGTATCCATCTCCTTTTAATAAGGGTCGTCCATCGCGTTTGATATAGATTGTTCATCACGATCTGATCTAAACCGTCCGATCGCGTTTAAATTTGGTTATCCGATCGCGTTTGAGGAGAGAACGCATCTGGGTCATTTGTACGCGCGAAAGTAAATCTGAACTGTCCGATCGCAGGCACGCGGATCGTCCGCATGGCACCGCGTCAGCGTCCATTACCACGCGACGCATTCTGGTTCGTCGAGGCTGCTGACTGGGCATCCTACGTTGTACAACTTTTTAAAATTATATTTTGACCCCAGTTCCCGATTTTTTAAAAAAAAATACTCCCAAAACCCAAGTTTTCACCCTTTTTTTTTTCAAAATTGTTTTCAATTTCATCCTCCTTCTATTTTCCTTCATTTTTATATTAAATTAAATTTTAAAAAATTTAAAAATTATATTTATAAATTAATTTAAATTACTATTAAATAAATTTGGGTATTATAGTTTCCTTCATGGCACTGTATCTAATATCAAAAGCAAGTCACTTAATTGTTGATTGCTTATTGCACTGTATTTATGTCCTTTAAGAGTTTGACCTCTTTTTGGCCAATTTCAGAATTCCATTAGCATATTATAAAACTAATATTCTTATCAAGAATTAGACTATAAAAAATTATTTATTTCCCATCATCATAATATGCGAAAACAATTCCATTAGCAAAATGCATTAGTCGTTCATAATTTTTTTTTTTTTAAAAAATCCTTAATAGACTTCAAAATTAAGTTCATAACTCTCAAAAATTTTAAGAAAACCTCTTTTTAACTTTAAAACTATCCATAACTTGTGATTAGTAATCAATTCAGTAGACAATACAAGTTTTTTGAATAAATTTATATATTTATTAATTTTGTGATACACATATATCAATTATAATAAAATAAAAATACTCCATCGATAAGGATTTATATATATATATATATATATATATAAGAATAGAATCCAACTTAAACTCACTTATAAAGAAAATATATATATATATATATATGTATCAATCATTCATTATTAATCAAAATTTGAGTGATTTATGAGTTTAGGTTAAAGAAAATAATTAAGGGTGAATATCAAATGAAGAAATTTATGTCAAACACACATGCATATATACATATAATTTTAATTATATACGTGATGGATGTGAAAGAATATAGATTTGATCAATGTAACTTATTAAGTTATATATAGTGGTGTATTATTATTTAAATTTGAAGTAACAAATATTGTTGGATAGGATGGTCCACCCATGTCAAATTAGTAGTCACATAGTAGTCACCGCCCATGAGAGATATTTGTTTCTTTTGCCAAAAAAAATGGCAAAACGTTGAAGTATGAAATCCAAGTCATTCACTCACTTTCTGCTCCACATAAAATCAACACACAATACTCACTCCATTTTCCAATTTGACATAGACATCCTAGCCACCCCCTCTCCCCTCCCCTCCCTTTTCTCCATCCCTCCATATATATATATATAGATACATACACACACATACATATATATACTTATTTATCTTCGTGTACGTATAGCCTAAAACATTATATTAGTATTTAAAGTTTTAATATTTGTTACTATTTCATTATTTTAAGTTATTTTTAAAAGTTATCTTCATGACAAGCTAACTATTTTAGATTTTTTCCAATAAAAAATAAAAATAAATTGAATATTTAAAATAAATAAAAATTACCAAAAATTAAGTCGTAAAAAATATATATATTATAATTAAATTGCAAGAAACACCAAATTTTAAACTAATTATATATATATATATATAATCCACTTAATAAGGAAATATTGTCAGACCTAATGGGTTCACGGGACTATTATTCTTGTCTCCACCTCTATATATGGCACAAATTTTGTAAATAATAAATTTCCATTTATAAAACAAACAGGTAAATAAAGAGAAAATAAAATTTAAATTTATATATTGATTAAAAGTGATATATATATATATAAAATGGTGTATTCTTGTATATCATTACTTTAACAAAATATATATATATATATATATATAAGAAATAATAATGAATTAAACCAAAATATGTTAATTACAATTAGAATTTATTATATTATGGGACTTAATTTTTACCCTTACATATATATTTTCCATAACTTTTAATCTTTTCATTAAGAAAACAAGTCTACCATTGCAAGAAGGTGGACATATATGTATGTGTGTGTGTGTGTGTGTGTGTATAGATCCGTCTAGCAAATTAGTTTTCATTATCACAAAATATATTTTATAATAGACGCCAACCCAATTTAGTGTATGTGTGCGTGCGTGTGTATATACATACATATAACAATTATAATGGTTTTCAGATGGAAATTATGAGTCAAAATTTCGAGACACATAATTGCAGAGTACTTGATCATCAACATGTGCTACTCAAGAATTAAATGGGGAACCTAAAATGAGTACATTACGACAAAAAGGTAAAGTTGAAGCTTCGGAAATTTTCTCATCACTTCATTTGGTGCATGCATAGTAAACTATATATAATTATTATATTACAAAGATACTTACATATATATATATATATATATAAATATATGTAATATAGGAGATTACACTTGAGTGGTATCAGTACTATGCTCGATATCTGTTTGATTTTAATTTATTTACCATTTTAGAAGAAAATAAAGATATGTTTTGTTATTCATCTTTCACTAGATGCTATTGTTAGACATTGTTTCTGTACTTGACATATTCTTATATATATGTGTATATGTATGTATGTATGTATACTGTATCTTGGCATGCTTTTCAAAATATTATGAGTATAACAATATGATTGTGTTGTATTTAAGGAAAAAATTATTTTTCAATACTAAGTATAGTTATACGTGCATAATTATATGTATATTATATGATCTCCTCAAAAAGATTATATCTATTGTATGTATATATCTTACATTTCAAAAGAATAATAATAATAACAAGACCATATCTTTTGTAGAGATAATAACCACCAATAACTTAAAAGAGTTTAAACACACTTTTATATCTCAAAAATACACTTTATCAACATCTATATTTTGACCACCAACAACCCTATCGATACACACACATATACACGCACACACATATACACACACACATACATACATACATACATATATACATACACACACACACACACAACAATGAGATGATTTTCATTAAAAAAAATATATATTAAATAAATAGAGAAGGAAACTTGGTGAATCATCAAATATAGGAATCCTTGGAAGCTGTTCGGCTCCCATGCACTTAATATTTAATCGTTAAATATCAAATCTTAAGACACTGGATTAATTTATTAGACTCTAACTAACTTAACAACATACATATATATATATATATATGGTGATATAAAAAATTTAACAATATATATATATGTTAATATAAACTATATATTAAGCAGAATTAAGTTTAATTCTAAATACTAATATAATAATTTACTTTAAGTTCTACCTTAAACCATATACTATTAAATTACTCAAGACAATTAAATCTTAATTAATTGGAAGAGAGTGTATCTTGGTCGGCTGGTTAGGTAGGTAAAGTATGATAGGTGCAGGGTGCGTTTTCCACACTTTCAAAACGACACCGCAGAATGTCTGTGTGGGCTTAATTTATTACAACTACTAGAGATAGCGACTAACCCAGCCACCTTTAACATTATTATATAATATATTTTTTTTTTAATTAGTTAATTTAAGTTAATTATTAATTATTTTTAATAATTAAAAATTCTTAATAATTAGGTATCATTTTTAATAACACAGAAGTCTAACTTGTCCACCTGAGAAATTAAAAAGCAAAATGCATCATCACCCAACATAATTATTACTTTATAAATATGTTGATATAATTATTAATAATATAAGTTTGTCAATATTATTATAATTATTTCATATTAATCAAATCATAAAGATGCATGCACGTCAATATTACTGGGTGGCGCTAACAGCTTCTCTTATACTGTAAATTATAAAAATTAAATTAAGTAAAAAGCTTAATTATACAAGTAGATATAATATAAAAATATGTCTCTCAATTAATAATAAAAATTATTTTTCTAATTAAATTAATGTATAAAAGATACGAGACACCCACATCCTCCATATATCGCATTACAATTTATTAGTAATATTAATTTCAATATTACTTTAAATAAATAAATAAAATATTAATAAGTTTACTATAGACCAGAATATAATTAATTTATTATAATGTTTGTAACATTAGCATAAAATTTTTTCTAGATATAATTATTTAATATCATCTTTATTCTCTCCACGTTATATATGCAAACACCCAATTCATGTCATAATTACTGATCATCAAATGCTTACCTGGTTAAGTGGTATTTAAAACTTAATTTAATATCATTAATTATAATAAAGTACGTTAATAGTCGAGATTAATGTAAATAATCCCATTAGTAGTTGTAGCACGTGTAAAAGCATGATGGGTTCTATAGGTCCCCTTTTTTTTTTTTTTTTTTTTTATTCTCCTTATTTTTACGTTAAGTTAATTATTAATATTTAAATAAAAATCTATATATTTTATCAATAAAAGTGTATATATATATATATATGTAATAATTATAGTACAAATTTTCAATGAAAACACATGAAATGTAATGTACAACTGATTCAGTTAGTAGTTGATGATAGAATATGAATATGGAATTAACTTTTCAAGAATTAGAAATAATTAAAATTGACGGAAATGTCACGGGTATAAGGCGTATACATCAATCTTCAATACCCACTCTATTAATAAAAATATAAATAATTACTCATGTTAAATAATTTATTTTTTAATTTTAAAAAATTACTAATTATATTAAACTAAATTATTAAATCCGTATGTGATTTAAGTTTATAATTTTTTTATATTTATATAAATTTTATATTCTATTAATTACGAGTATTTATTCGTTTTATCGAAATAAATTAAGACGGATTAAGAGATCACCCACTTCAATATAGATCATGTCAAACAATGTTAATCATGCATTACCCCCATAATAATTAAATTTTATTAGAACTCATTTTTATATATTTGTGTATATTTTTTAGCCATACTTATAAGTTATTGTGACTAATACCCATATACTATTTTGGTATAATTAATAGTATGTTAGCTATTATGATGTTAGAAATCTCTAATTTCAAATAAATCTTTGACCAATTGATTAATTTGCAATGATGTAGTATCTTGAAAATTATACAAATTAATAAACCCAAAACAAATAAATTTCAAGATTGAAGTGTGAATGTCGATATAATTGTTCGACGATATACTTAGGGCTAAATATAAATATTTGATTGAGGAAAATATATATATATATATTTTTAAGATCTTGCCAAAAGTTTCTTAATTAAATAAAATAATTTGGAAATTTATAGCTAGCTATTATACTATTAATTGATCTTTAGATTTTTTGTTAATTAAATATTTTTTTAAAATTGAGTGTAAAAATTCCTAAGTTATTTGAATAATTAACAAATTATATAATTTTATAAAATAAAGAATATATAAAACTACAACTAATATTTAAATAGAATATGTATAGGCATAGTATCCCATTTAAGACTAATTTGTGTTGCATTA
>NW_019013656.1:0-13162 GCF_000150535.2 Carica papaya | reverse complement strand
ACAAAAGATCTCATCTTCTTGTGTCTTTGTACTTATTTTTTAAAAGAAAAGGTTGGGCGATAGTTCGGATTTGGTGTTTTTAAGTCTTTGTGTAAGGAATGGTTCTGAGAAACGCAGCTCTGATACTAACTGAAACAGTCCGGAACTTAAAAAGAAATAAATTATAAATCGATTGAGAAAGTAAAATAATAGTGTTAGGGTTTACATTCCTTATACAATAATTCAGAATACCCAATAGGGGTACGAGAATGACCCTTCTAAAAGAACAACAAAAAAATCAAAGAAATAACTAGAAAGTAAATAATTGACCATCCTATTCGCAACTCTCTTGTGGATCAGAATCTGGATCTTAGTCCTCTTGATCTGAAATGGTAATGAAAAAGTGAGCTACACTAACCCAGTAAAAATGTCACACTACTCACCGATACAAAAATGAAGGTTAGTAAAAATCATGAAAATAATTAATAGAGCTCTTAATTTAAATAAATTCATTTATTACAAATAAAATCATTTATTGTACACTTACCGTAGCGAAATTTCCAAAACTGACTAATGGAGACGATAATACAACAATATCATAATTTCATATTCAATTAATCAAAAGAACAACTTTCTTTTTCAACCAGCCTACTGGTATCAATGGGAGTCCATAAGGATGTCCCCATTACGCGTGAACCCTTATTCAATATTTTCAATCGACCGACCGTCCCCATACCCCGTCCGGTATGAACGCCAAAAATACCATCCCTCAATACCTCGTCTAGCATAAGAATAAAACGGGCCATCTCCGCACCCCGTCCGATATGAGCGCCAAAATACCAATCTTCGATACCCCGTCCAGTATAAGACAACGTTCACGGTAGAGTTTCCTATGTACCCGATCCGTCCACCATCTCCTAGAATATCCAGTAAAGCTACCATTCATCCATTTAGTTAATCAAACAATTTTTTCGTTTACATTTAATTTTTCAGTTTTCTAATTTAACTGTGAACCATGCAAAACAAGCAATACATGCATCAAGGGACACAAACGAATCATCATACCAATTCTAGTACTTCATGGTTGGGCATTTTTCTTCGGTCAACCTGTAGGAAACAAAATGATAAATACAATGGTAGAAAAATTGCACAAAATGGGAATCGGAAAGGGTCTCATTGGAGACAATTTTTTATTTTTCCTACGGCGGGGCCGCTGAGCTTTAACCACAGTTTTCGGCTCATTCGCCAGTCCTTTTACTCCAATTTGGCCATGGGGATGTTTAAAATCAAATTTCGAGTGACTGAGAGAATTCTTATCTTTTTTTACAGTCGGAGGTGGCTCCAACACAGCGGCGGGCGGCAGTCAGCTCCCTTCCCGACGACTGGTTCTTTTTCTCCGGTAGGGAGGGGGGCTAGCAGCTAGGGTTAGATTTTGGTGTGAAGTGAGATATTTATATCTGTCTCCTTCTAATCTGGATTGTCCATCGTGTTTAATCTGAACCGTCCGATCATATTTAAATAGGAAATAAATCTGGACCGTTCATCGCGATTTAATCTGGACCGTTCGATCACGTTTAAAGAAGAAATAAATATGTACCGTTCATCACGTTTAATCATGACCGTCCGATTGCGCCTAAAGAGGGAACGGATCCGGACCATCCACGCGCGCGAGAACAAATCTAGACTGTCCGATCGCGAGCACGCGGATCGCCAGCGCGACCTCCCGCATGGCACCGCGTCAGCATGCCTTGCCACGTGGCGCGCTCCAGTTCGTCGGGTATGCTGACTGGGCGATCCTACGTGGTACATTTTTTCTAAATTACGTTTTGACCCCCAATTTTCGATTTTTCTTTCAAAAACATCCCCATAACCCAAATTTTCACCATTTTTTTTCAAAATTATTTTCAATTTCATCCTCCGCCTATTTTTTCCTAATTTTTACATTATATAAAAATTTATAAATTAAAAAATTAAAGTTTATACATTAATTTTAAATTTCTTTAAAATTAATTAAGGGTATTACAAAATAACCTTGTAAATTTTGTAATACTATCTTTTTTGTGACGTCATATGTATTAATATTAGATAAAAAATAAAAAAAAATTTAGTAAAAAAAGATTATTTTTAATGGATAATCTCTATTTTTTTTAATGAATCTTAAAAATTTTACTTCATTAAACTTAGTTAGTGACTTCTTCATAATATTGATAAACTTAAGGATCTCTATTTTAAATAAATATATTTATATAAATGAGCTGTGTTCAAAAAGAATTTTTGGTAGTAAACCGATACTATTAAGTGTCAAGTTACTAACCATTTTAATAAAAATATTGTGTTATATATAAATATTACCTACCAAAAAAATTTAGATTTAGAAAAAGTCAGTTTGGCAATGAATTTGATATTATTAAATACCTACCTAATAACTATTTTAACACAAATATTGTGCTATATATAAAAATTATATACTAAAAAAGTTTAGATTTAGGAAAAGTTTTTTTTAGCAATGAACTAAAAGGACCCGATTCTAGTTGATGGACTCAAATGCACGAACCATCTAATCATATTGCATATTAACTTAGTATAAAACTAATGCACCACTAATAATCAAACAAACCCAAATAATTACAGATTCAGGATGTTCTAATGGTAATATACTACTGTGTTACGTGCCGAACAAATCTTGTTCAAACGGTTAATCTCACAATGCAAACTGGAATCTCACTAAATCAGTAACTGGAAAAGAGTTCTTCAGCTGCTCATGTTGAGCCAAATGCATAGAAGTATTGTTTTAGAGTTTTTTACATAAAGAAAATAATTTGGAAAGTTGAAAGTTTCCTGTAGCCCTTCGGATGTGTGTTCTTCTTCTTTTTCTTCTCTATTTAAATATCGATGGGGTATATTGCATCTTTTCGCCAAGATAGGGTTTCCTTGCGGTCAATTCAGCGTTCATCTTGCTTTTCAAATAGTCTCTTCCTTGATTCTCAGCTTCTCGCCTTTCAGATGCAACAGGATTTCTTGTTTGAATTTAAAGGCGTGTCAGGTTTTAAATCTACTGCTGCTAGAGCCTAAGCCTTGGTCAAGGTTTATCTGTGTGTGACTTGGTAATTTATGTGATTACCAAAGTGTTAGCCTTGCCCAAGGGCTATCCATGTACTGACCAACATTTCTTGTTGTCGTGAGTGCACAAGCTTTATCCAAGGTTTCTAGATTGACACCTACTGCCTTTGTTGGGTTATAAGACTTGCCCAAGGCTTATACCAATATTGATGGTTGCTTCTACATGAAATCTACTTCCACGAGACCTCTTTCCCTAAATTGAGCTCTGGCTCTTCTACCTACATCAAAACAGACAAAATCATCTAAATTACAAAGTAAGCAGTTCAATTACATGCTCAAAATAAATAATAAATAGTGTTGTTTATGTGCTCTATTACTACCCTGTAATTATTATTTTTCGTGACACCAGTATTTTGGGCTTACCCCTTAAAATATGTACTTAATTCAAATTAGATAATTTCTTCATCGTTCAATTCCCTATTTGGATTCATATGAAAATTTGTTTATAATTCTTTAATAGTGGCATGGTTTAATTAGCTATAATAACATTGATTTCTTTACTCTCCATATTTACCTAGAATCAAATCTATATGGTAATTGTGTCCTAAATCATTCTGTTATATTTATTAATTCTTTCTTGCCTTAAACGTTGACACTGAGAGGAATAAGATTATTTCAAATTTAGTTACCTCTCAGTAACACTGGTAATGATCAATCGATCCCCTAAAATCATTAAGATTAATCCTCCTTACCAATATTTTACCAATATTATTTTTGAATAATTATAATTAGCAAGGTTGAATTTTAAATAGACCCAGAGTCATTTCAATGCTTTCTCATTAATCATTATCTATTTCTTAAAGACCTTAGAAGATTGAGTCCTAAATCTTATTTAATATATTATAATTGAATTAAATACGTACAATAATTTATGTAGTTATCCTATTATTTTATAACATTCCAATTTCATATCGATTTTATTTAATTCATTATTTCAACAATTCTACTAGTTGTATGTTAGCATTTTTAAAGTTTGACTTTAAATTTATTTATATATTACTAATTTTACCAATTTTCCTTTTTTTTTTAATTTCTTCTTCCTCGTGTGATAATTAGTAAATACCAAATTGCCCATTTTCAATTATTAATATTGAGTTTACCATTTTACCATTGCCCAATTATTATTTAGCTAACATAAGTCCATTTCATCCTTTAAAAGTTCATGCCCTAACCCTAAACAAATTAAGCCAATTGAAGGATTAAGACCGGTAAAAGAATCAGAAATCAATGATCATATCCCTAAAATACCTGAAGAATAAAAGTAAATAGAAAAATGAAAACCTAACCGAGACATAATCTTATGCATCTAAGGTAATTCATGAAAGTAGAATTCCTATTTGGTCTAAGTTGTTCAATCATATTCAAATAATTAATAAATATCTTCACAAAGAATAAATAAGTGAAATAAAGAAAAAATAGAAAATTTCCTAGAAATATGTCTATATACATCCCTAAAATCATCATCTAGCAGGAACCAATTGTAACTTTAAACCAGAACGCATCAAACAAATTAATATCGGCCTTGACCCCTTAGACATACTAGATTTTTTATGAAACTAAACATATTAGTGAGCTTCGATCATTACCCTAGGATTCTAAAAGACCCTAATATTCCTATCGTGCAAACAAACACCCAAGAAACACTAACATTTAAAATAATCACTCAAATGCATTAAATAGGATAAATAAATATAAATAGCAAATAAAACATGGAATCTAAGCTTGGGGACTACGCCATTCTTACCCCCAGATCTAGGGTTTGGGCAACTCATGATGTCGGAGAGCTCACGATTTTCATTCCTCCTTCGCTCACTCTCTCACTCTCTCTCTCTCTCTCTCTCTCTCTCTCTCTCTCTCTCTCTCTCTCTCTCTCTCAGGGTTTCTCTAGGTGAAAGAAACCTTGTATGTAGGGCGCGATGATATTGGACCGTTGATTTTCAAATATTGAATCTGAGCCATTCATTTTATGGTCAATCAAGGGCAAAATCATCTTTTCACATGGTCGTCCAGCAAGAGTGAATATCCACCGTCCAATCTCTTGATGTTTTTCGGCGTGGCAAAATTAGGACCGTTAATTTTTTGCTTAACTCCCATGCTTATGATTTACCACCCAAAATCTGTGTGGCAAGATTAGGTTCATTCAAATTACCTTCCTACATGTCATGTGGCCCATCGCGTAGCTTGCCCTAATTGGTCCTTCGAGACACATCAACCGCTAAGGTGCTGGAACTTCCAAACGTTGTAGTTTTACCCCAACTTTTAGAAATCTTTTTCATTTGGGTCCTTTTTAAATTAACAAATTTTTCTTAATTTTCTAAATCTTTCTCCATTTGATCTTTATGCAATATTTTTCGTGCTTTTTGTAATTTTTGAAAATTTAAAATTATTTATTGAGAAAATTTATACCTTTTCTAGGTTAAATTAAATTTCTGTCATTTAATTTTTCTCCCAAAATTTAATTTTTGGAATTCATCGCAATTTGTGGTCCCATTTTAAGATACATTGAAATTTATTTATCTATTATTATTATTATTATCATTATTATTATTATCATTATTATATATTTTATTATTATTTAATTATTAATTATAAATATTTTTGTATTAAATTTGTACATATATTTTTTACATTTTGAGTTCTATTTTGAATTCCAAGAACTTACGATTCCAGGTTGTTACATGTAACATTTGTTTCAAAATTTATAAGATATTTTTTCGTGATTTTGTCTCTCTTTTTATTTCAAAAGAATTTTAAAAGAATAACTTTCTCACTGAAAGTTATGATTTTCTCATATTCTTTAATAAATACTTATATATATATATAGATAGTTGAGAGATGTTCAACCGACCTCAAATTATTATATAAACAATGTTCAAATAATATCTCATTTTTTATTATTGATATATATATGAAGTTATAAAGAAAATTCAATATAAAATTCTCGACTAATATGCTATTAATTCAATATTAACTCATATATATATATAAGGATCTACTTATTTAAGTTCATAATCTCAAAAACAAAATAATATGTACACAAATTGTTCCCTTTTAAAAGTCAAGTCATTCGATGAATGTTAAGCGACTTGACGATTCATTGTTCCTGCGATAGAAAAAGTAAATTGTATTAATTAATTATGATAGATATATGATGTGTATATATATATCCACAAATAATGGTAGTATTAAACTTGTATATTAAAATTTAAAGATGTATACCTTACTCCTCATCCCTATCATCAATGAGAATCAGTCCCGCCTGATCCCAAGTATGTATCACATCGTACTTATTATGGTACATTCTCGCATTTATATCGTAATAATACTGCATATATTAACGTAAAAGAACTTAATTTATAAGATATTAAATAGTTATTATAAAATTAACAAAGTTTTCTAACTTTTCAAACAATATATATATATATATATATAATAACTATTAGAAAGAAGAGCTTAGATAGTATAGATGAGTTAATTTTCATAATATCAAATTATAAAATATTAGAGATCTGTTAGTTTGATAATCAATTTAATTATTTAACCTAAAAGAAATAAGTTAAAAATTGCCTAACCATTTTTAGAGAAGATATATACAAATATATACACATACGCTCTTAGAGAATATATATATATATATATATATGTGTGTATATACACAAACATACACGCAGTTACTATAATATTTTATTAGTGAATAAAAGATAATAAAATAAAATAAAAATAGATTAAAATAACAGATATAATTAAATGTATATATATATTTACCCTGCAGATCTGTCCATTGACCATCCTCCTCTCTTCTACTAACCAACCAGGGAGTAGCCAACCATATGGCGGGTTCGTCATGTCAAAAAATGTGCTCGTAGTCCCAGGTTGCCTTCTATATTGTCGAGTCAAACGTCTTTGCTCGATTCTTGCCAATGTTTCCAATGATGGGGGGAAGGTTGAGTGAAGCACCAATCTTTCATTATTGTTTGGTTGAGCTTCGTTTGCTGGTGCGGCTGCATTGGGCTCCATTGTTGGGGATGAGGAATAACAATGAATTGCTTGGAGAAGGTATAAAAGAAGTTGTCTTTAATTTGTGGGAATGAAATGGTGGGTGGCAAAGCATTTTATAGACAAACCAGGGGTATCTTGGTAAAATTAAATTAATACATATATGTAATATGTCTATAGTCAACAAACACATAATTATTACCTGCCAAAAAAGTTCAGATTTATGAAGTATTTTTGGTAATGAATCTGATACTAATAAATATCAAATCATTGACCAATTTAATAAAGGATATTGTATCATATATAAATGCTACCTTGTCAAAAAAGTTCATGTTTAGGAAAAATATTTTTGGTAGTGAATCTGATGCTATTAAATACCAAATCACTAACCATTTTAATACAAGATATTGTACTATATATAAAATATTATTTGCCAAAAAAATTCAGATTTAGGATAATATATGTTTGTTATATTGAGATAGAATTTATCTTCCAAAAAATTTCATAACTAGGATAATGTATGTGCAGAAATACATATAGAATTGAGGATCAGATTTGAAGTACAACTATTATTTGGCGCTAAATGTTCTTATATTATATATTTATTTAACATTGGTAACTTTTTAATCTGTTAGGGTTGAAAAACACTGGGCAAAATATGTTAGTGATTTGGGCCAAATTATATTTTCTTGGGCCAGAAATAAAAAGAAGCCCACTGCTGAGTTTAATTAAGCCCGTTGGACCACTGACTCTAAATGATTTAAATGGAAATATAACATCAAACCGTTAGCAATGAAGAAATCTATGGGGGTGGGATGTTAGAATACATAATTTTTCACAAATTAATTTAAATGTTAGTTGTAAAAGTTACATTCTAACAATAATATTTTTAAATATTGGTAAAAAGATCTTTTAAATATACAGAGAATTCCTACGCTGTATATTCCTTTTCATTTTAAGAAATGAAATTCTATAAAAAGGTAACATTAATCCCTCATAAAGTATTATAATATTTTCTTCAATTTTATTAATATAAAGTGCGTGTTTAAATGTAAAATTCAAAACATCAAATGTTATTTTAACAAATTAAAATGGAAAAAAACTCAACCGGGTGAATGTGGAGTATTTAATACTCTTTAATTTTCTGCATAGTTTATTGTGTGGAGGCATTGAGAATTTATACACATGAAGGAGAATAAAAAAAAAAGGGGGAAGGTGGTCTCTAGAATCTACTGAGACCACCAGCTGTCCCTAACAGTAATCAATTTTAAAACAAAAAAAATCTTGACTCTTCATTTTATGATTTCGATCTGGACGATCCACCTGTCCATTTCCTTTTAACCTTTCCCCCCTTTTTTTACATTTAATTCTTTTCACCCGGTCCTCGAGATGAAGCCTGTTCACTTTCAACTCTTCAAGTTCCTCACCACCACTTCTTTAACCCTTTGTGCTTTTTTGTTGCAGGTGCTTCATCTTGAACAGAAGTCGGTGATGTGCTGAGGTTTCTAAAGGTTTCGTGAGCAGATCGGCAAGCTGTTCTCTCGAGGTGACGGGTTTCGTTTTGACGAAGCCTTTTTGAACTTGGTTGCAAACTATGTGGCAATCGATGTCGTGGTACTTCGTTCATTAGTGAAAGATGGGATTTGTTGCGATATGCTTGACGACATTATTGTCGCAGTTCAGTATTACGGTTAAGTGAGGTACTATTTAAAAATCTCGAAGGAGATAGGTTATCCACTGAACTTCACATACTGTGGATGACATACTTCTGTACTCAGCTTCTGCAGAAGACTTGCTCACCGTAGTTTATTTCTTTATTTTTTAGGAGATTAGTGCAGGCCCGAGGAAGATACAAAAGCCTGTGAGGGATTTGCGGGTAATCAGACATGATGCCCAGTCCGAGTCACAAAAGGATTGAACTTTAAGGTATTCGTTCTTGGGAAGAAGATGCCTTGCTCCGGATATTACTTTAGGTACATGACAACATGTAGTGCGGCATCGAGATGCAGTCGTCTGGGTGGTTACATGAACTAACTGAGTTATTGGGTAGAGTATGTTATGTTGGGTCTGGTAAAGTTGAGGTAGAGCAAGCAGCCGATTAGACGTCTGTACCTTTCCAGATCTGGTAAGATTTCTCATTCTTCTGCATTTAGTTTTAGTCCAGAAGGCAGGGGAAAGTGGCTTCCTTTTGCATCTTTCATCTTTGTATCTTGTAAAATGTCTTTAATGTATTTTCTCTGGCTGATGTAGATCCTTTCTTTTGACCTAGCTATCTCGACTCCAAGGAAGTATCTTGCTTGGCCGAGGTCCTTAACCGTGAAGGCTTCATTTATGGCACTTTTGACTTCACAAATCTCTTTTTCGTTAGGACCCGTAACAAGTAAGTCATCCACATATATCATAACTGCAACGTAGTTTTCTTTTGTTCTTTTTTTGAATAGACAGTGATCGGCTTCTAACTTGGTGAAGCCGATGGATTGGAGCTTTGAAGTAAGCTCATTGTTCCACTGGCGACCCACTTGTTTCAGGCCATACAGGCTCTTAATTAAATAGTAGACTTGCCCTTCACTGGCCTTGAAGTAGCCCTCTGGGGGTTTAGGTATAGCTCCTCTTCTACAAACCCATATAGGTACGCATGATTGATGTTTAACTAATATACTGGCTAGTCGCTTATGGCTGCCATGCCTAAAAGTAGTCGAACCGTGACCATTTTGGCCACTGGTGAGAAGCTATCATGATAATCTATGCCAAACTCTTGATTGTAACCTTTAGCCACGAGTCTTGCTTTGTATTTATCAATTGATCCATCGACATTATATTTTATTCTATACACCCATATTGAGTTAATTGTTTTCTTCCATTTTGGTAGTGCAGTTAGTTCCCAAGTGTTATTTTCTTCTAGTGCGGACAGCTCGGCTTGCATGGCCTCAACCCATTTGTTGTCCTTTATAGCATCCCTGTATGACATTAGTTCTTTCATAATAGACACTTGTGCAATGAAATTAATATAGTCATGATTGTATGCAGATGAGGGGGATATGAGGAAGGGAGGTTCGGGCACAGGTTGTTCGGTGGTATGGGTGACAAAGTCTTCCATCCAAGTATGTCTGCTTCTCATCCTGATGCTCCTCCTCATTTCAAACTCTTCGGGAATGATGTTTGGTAAGGAAATTTCTTCTCTTCTTTGTAACTGGTTTTCAGGTGTGGCTGCTATGTCGATGCTTGGTATTGGCAGTGGTATGTCATGGTAGTCTGGTTTAGAGTATTGTATTTGGTATGGGAGAATATGTTCATGGAATATGACATCCCTTGACAAAATTATTTTTCTGTTTATTATTTTTCTTAGCATCGGGTGCATATCCTAAGAAAATACATTTCAAAGCCCTACGTTCAAACTTGTCCTTTTGGGGGTTAATATTTGTAGCAAAACATAGACAATTAAAGACTTTTAGGTTTGAGTAATCTGGCTATTTTTTGTACAAAATTTCATAAGGAGTTTTCTACTTTAAAACAGAGCTTGGCAAAACGTTTATTATGTGTGTGGCTATGAGTATGGCTTCGTCCCAAAAATTTTTTGGTAATTTTGATTCAAACATCAATGCCCTAGCAATTTGCAGCAGGTGTTTATGTTTTCTTTCCACCACACCATTTTGTTGTGGTGTATATGTACAGGTTTTTTTATGCATGATTCTCCTTTCTTGAAAAATAGTTTTGCATGAGGTGTTTATGAACTCAATGCCATTGTTTATCCTAACTGTTTTGATTGTCTTCTGAAATTAGTTTTGTATTAGATTGCAAAAATATTTTAAGATATTTGGTACACTCATTTTCTCTTTTAATAAATAAGTTCAAGTGGCTCTTGAAAAATCATCAACTATGATTAAAAAATAGAGTACATCAGAAATATAATTGACTGGGTATGGTCCCCAAAGATCAACATATATTAAACTAAAAATGTCACTAGTATTGATGAAACTTTTAGGTAAAAACAAACGCTACTGTTTTGCCAATGGGCATATTTCACAATCATGTAAAGCTGCACTACCTAGTAACTTTAGACTGGGGATGTGGATCAATTTTTTTGTGGATGTGTAGCCGAGTCTTTTGTGCCATAGTTATAGGTTGTTTTCTTAGGTGTGGTTGATGCATACTTTGTTAGATTCTATGTCTTCACTCTGGGTGTACATTATTATTCCCTTCCTTAATATTTTGTTAGTTGTCAAATCCTGCACAAAACAATAGTTGGGATGAAGCTTGGGTATTTGAAGCTTGGGTTAGTTTTTTGAAGCTTGGGTTAGTTTTTTGACAGAAATAAAGTTACAAGTGAATTTTGGTATATAGAGGACATCCTGCATAATTAAGTTATCACACAGTTTTATGGTTTCTTTTTGGGTTGAATGACTTGTGGTTCCGTCTGGTAGCGAGACAGACACTATAGATTCTAGTTTTATGGGTTTTGAAAGCATTTTAAAATCATGTCATATGTGTGATGTGACATATGTGTCTATTATCCAAGTTCCTATATCATTATAGGCATGTAAAAAATAGCATTTAGGTTGCTTACCAGCGAGGCCAGAGTAGCCCACACATCCTGCCGATTCTGTCGTGTTTGCTCCTTGGTTTTTCATGTACTTGCTGATCTTTTGTTGTATGAGTGTAGCCATTTATATGCCCTAGTTTGTATTGGATGCTTCTATTTTGGTGCCATCGGGGGCATTGTTTGTCACTGCATTGACTTTTTCTTTGTTCCTTTTCCCTTTGAGTTCTGCAAACCATTCTGTGTAGCCATAGAGCTTGAAGTATGTGTCGTTTGTGCCCCCTGTGTTTCTACAATAAGTGCATGTCCTGTTATTTTTTTTCCTTTTTTTGGTTTGGAAATTTTTAATTGTCTTTCAGTTTGTTGTAAAATGCAGCAGGCATGCCTTCAGGTAAGTTGATATTGTGTACTTCTCTTTATTTTTCAACACCAATCACCATGGAATAAGCTCTATTCACACCGAGTAAGGGTTCTATGATCAATATTTAGTTTCTGACATGGTCGTATGAGTCATTAAGACCCATTAGAAATTGGATCAGGTTACCGATATTGTCTATTTCATTGTGTTATGTTATGTTGCAGCATGGCAAGTGCAAGCAGGTAAAGGCCTTAGGTGAGTTAACTTATCCCATAATCTTTTGAGTTTTATATAATAGGCTGTGACAGAAAGGTTAGATTGCGTGATGGAACTTATTTCACTTTTTAATTGATACAATAGAGGCCCGTTGCTTTTACCATATCTCTCTTTTATTTCATCCCACGGGTTTTTTGCTGATGTGGTGAACAGAAAAGCGCTAGTGAGCTCTTTGTTCATCGAGTTTAGGATCCAAGATACCACCATACTATCTGTTTTGTGTCATATTGTTCATATTCAGCTGCATCATGTTCGGGCTTTTTGCATCTGCCATCAACGAAAGCGAGCTTGTCCTTGGCTCTCAACGCAATCACCATGGCTCAGCTCTAAGACAAGTAGTTGGAGCCATCAAGGGTGGTTGTGACAAGTTGCATTCTAGACTGATTCGAGTTTAAGAGTATCAACACATCTGTATTAGGATTTATCATTGAGTAGTACAGTAATAGTGTAGTGTAGAAATCAAAGAAATTAGTGTTTGTCACAGGCACTGCTCTGATACCATGGAAAAAAAACCTAACCAGATGAATTTGGAGTATTTAATACTCTTTAATTTTCTGCATAGTTTATTGTGTGGAGGTACTGGGAATTTATACAAATGCAGGAAAGTAAAAGAAAAATGGAGAATGTGGTCTTTAGAATCTACTGAGACCACTAGCTATCCCCAATAGTAACCAATTTTAAAACAAAAAAAAAAATCTTGACTCTTCATTTTAGGGTTTTGATATGGGCAGTCCACCTGTCTATTTTTTTTCAATTTTTTCCCCTTTTTTTACACTTAATTCTTTTCGTAAACTTATCAGCTCGTGGGTGTATGTATGATAGCATATAAGATTATTACGAATTTCTATAGTTTTTAAAAAGTGAAAACTTGATGTATCTCAAATCTTTTGCATGGC
>NW_019013654.1:4163-17579 GCF_000150535.2 Carica papaya | reverse complement strand
CTATTGGGTGCATATCTATGTACTTTTATCCTTATCTATAAGAGTATGAATTTAAATCAGATTTTACATCTCATGACATATAATTTACTGATTAAACTGTATAAATTTTTACTCACAAAACTTGTACTTGAGAATTTTTATTATTAAATATATATTATAAGATCAATAATAACATACATAAATACTCCAAATTAAAGAGTTTTGAGCTGTGATTATTAGTATTAATTATATACCTTGAGGAGGCTTCTTTAATCTTGAAGCAAAGTTCACAAATTTTAGGAAAATCTGCATCAGATACTTTGTCTCTTCAAATTAAGAGAAGAAAACCAAGTAATTAAAACTCATTAATTAGTCTAACGTTGTTAATAACTACTCAGATCTCTATTGAGAAATATATTATCTACACATATAAAGCTTTAGTCAAGTCTGATAAGGTGATTTCAAATTCAACTACGAAGGTGGAGCGCCGATAAGAGAAATAATTAGGACCCCAACCAAGTACTCCTTTCATTTCATATGCTATTCCAAAAAATTGATCTACCGTACCCTTTAAAAAAAACAAATGAAATCAATCAATGATATCGATATATATACATGATCGGTAAACAAATATGAAAAAAATATATAAGATGTTAAGCATTAAACCTCTTGTTCCATTGAGTGGATCATGTCGAGGAGCTGCGTGCGTCGATCCACCCTATTCGAAACGATTGGAGAAGAGAAAAATGGTTTTGCCGAGAGATGGGAGATTGTTTTTTTTTTTTTGAATCTGCAATGCTCACCGAAGCAGCAGAGAGTCACAATGAGTTTAGTATTTATAATAGATTGCTAATAATCTAGGTCATTTCTAGTGATTGATATTTAGGTTATCAATATTCTATGCATTAATAAACTTGCATATTTTTGTGTTTTATATTTCGAGTTTGGATTAATCTTGCCAACAGTTTTATGAGGAAATATTTTCTTTTAAAAAAAATAAGAATTTAATTTAATCCATTTATAATATTGTATAACTGACAAAAATGGATTTTCTCCAAATAAATTACTTCAACTGATAAAAGACATTATATTGGCACCTTTGAGAACGGTTAATTGCTGCTAAAAATTAGATAATAGATGATAAAATTTTACCAGCAGATTTATATTGTCACTAAAAGTCAAAATTCCACAAAGTAAATTTATGGCAAATAGAGGAAGCCATGTATCAATTTCATGCACAACCTGTCCATTTCTTTATTTGAAAAAAAATTATTCAACTTTTATATTAACAAAAAGAAGTACAAAAGAACTTGGAAATAAAATAGTTTATCTTTATGTTCTAAAACCTAAAGAAAATTCAATCTCCTCTTTTGCAAGACCCTAAAACTTCTCTCTCTGTTGGTTCCATCTCATTGCAATCATCACCATCACCTCTCGTTATTCATTAAAGTATTAGTTTTCCTTATCAGTCATTAAATACTGTATTTTAAATAGTAAATTTACGTTACTTAATTCACTCATTTGTATGAGATTAAATTATTTATTCAAGTTAAATGATATCTTATTATTTGACTGAACTATAAATTTAGCTGTATTTCTTTCTAGTACTATATAAGTCAGTAAACAATGAAGTTAGTACAATAACATCCAATACAACATATACTTTTTCCTTTTAAAAAAATCATGGATAAAAACCATTCTGCTTAAGCAAGTGAACAAAAAACTGAGACTCATGAACAACTATATATCTTAAGCAGTCTTTGCTGCATCTATAGCTATGTTATATACTATCTGACTACACTTTTACATCCAATTAAGAAGAAGAGAAACAAAATATGGAATGAAAGTTACTTTTAAATCCAACTAAAAATTAGACAATAAACGACACAATTTTAGCTAGTGATAGAGGTTGTCACTAAAAGTCAAAATGTTGCTAACTAAATAAATATACAAAAAATAAAGGAAGCCACTTGTCCATTTCATGAACAATCCATCCATTTCTTTGGAAAAAATTATTTAACTTTTATATCGGCAAAATAAATACATAAGAAGCTAAAAATAAAATAGTTCATCTTTATGTACTCAAACCTAAAGAAAATTTGATCTCTTCTATTATAAGTCATTAGAGCTTCTATCTTTGTATTAGTTGCATCTCATTGCAGTTGCCATCAATCATCTCTTATTTTTTATTAATGCCTCAGTTCTTCTAATCAATTGTCAAAACACTGTATTATTAACAGTAAATGTACATTAGTTGATTCATTCATTTGTATGAGATTAAATAATTCATTCAAGTTAAGTTCTAATTTGTTATTTCATTGACCTACAAAATTAGTTGTATTTCTTACTTGTACGATATTAGTTTAAATAATGTAAGTCAATACAGTAATTACGATTATAACATTTACTTTTTTTTTAAAGTAAATGTCATCATCCATAAATAATAAAAACCATTTTTGTAAAAACCAAGCCCGAAAGAAACAAAGCCAACCCACCTGCTTCTTAGAATTAGGAATAGCCAAAACGATGTCATTTTGGGAAACCCCAAAAACGACGTCGTTTTGACATGAAGGAAGGAAAAATATAGGCATATTGAATGATGTTGTTTTGAGAGCATCAAAACAAAGTCATTTTTGTGATAAAAAAGAAAATAAAATTAGGGCAACCACGTCTCTAACCGTCAAAGAAGAGGCATGTATGCCTCTTTCCTCCACCGAAGAAAGAGGAGGAAGGTCGTATGGGGCTCTCCTCTCTCTGACTATAAAAATAGTGAGAGAGCAATCCATGCAAAGGAGAGATCTCGTGAGTGAGGAGAAAGAGAGTCACATGTAGTGAAAGAAAGTAAATCAGATAAGAACACCGGCGTGTGGCGAAAAGGGTCATCCGTTGTATATAATTAGATTCCAGATCTAGGAGACCAGTCCATCTGCACCAAAAATAGAAAGCAAGAAAAAGAATAGTGCAATAGTGTGCGGTGGGAGAAAGAGATTCAGACGGTTTCCAAGTGCGACTTTGCGATCTGTGGAGTGTTCCTGTCCTGATTCCACAAGATCCATGCTGGAGTTGGATGTGCAAATGGTTCTGTGGCAATATCTGGCCAAAACGTAGCAATTTGTGACTGGTTCTGGTGATGCATGCCGATTCTGGTGGTCGCGCATGAGATGACAGGTGGCATTTCAACAGCGATGTGTGGTGAACTAGGAGCACATGCGTGGTGACGCATTGCGACTATGGCAAGGGGGATCACATACCCAAGGTAAAACTAGTTTTGTTGGGTTCATTTATAAAAATCTCTCATCGTTTAATACGCATATTATGTATTTGTGAATGAGGAAACTAACCAAGTGACAGTGAAGATTTAGAGGAGAGCGTAGACCTGAGTCAATAAGAATATTGACACTTTTTTGGACTCGAATGTAGGTAAGAGATTGGGTTAGTCGCATTCAGAGGCCTCCATATTTTTATGAAACCTTATTTTCTATTGAGATGACTTGTTTACAGACTTTACGAACTATTCACATTTTCCACTATGGGCTCTATGAACTCATCATATTCGTATGTGCACAATTGCATATGATTGGAAACCTACATGATGTTGTGTATGACATATAATTGTGTATTCATATTGTTACTTGTATGTATATATAGATTTTATGCATGCTACTTATCGAGTTATAAATGTGTGTGAGGCATATATAATATATGTATAATTGTAGGTTGTGCAACATGTGTACGTATGAGTGAACAATTTATATGTGTCTGCTTATATAATACATATATGCTTTGCGTGAACATACAAGTATATTTATGTTTTATGTGTTGCCTGTTTATATATATACTTATTTGAGTCGATAACTGTGCATATAAAGTGTATATATTGTGCTTATTGTGTAGGCTTATTGATGCATAATAAATAGGATATATAAATAGGTGCATGTCTAAATAGGTCATCTAGTAGTGAACTTGACTAGTAAAAGAATAACATAAGAATCTTAAAAGACAAAAAAATTTGTTTAACTGGTATCACCGAGGGGGGTGTGTGTGTGTAGCCTTTTAGTATGTAACCATGGTAAACCCTACCAGTGGATATAGCTTCAGCCAGACATGGTGAACCGATAAGAACTATAAATCGTATAATGTGTACAGTAAACTGTGAACTGTGAACTGAATTATAACGTATTTACATGGTAGAGGGGATCCTTACTGCCCTTGTTGATGCCGACAGAAATGGCATGACGCGTTAAACTATTTATAATAAAACATAAGCTGATAGAAAGTTATGAGTGAAGTTTATGATACTAAAATACTAAATTGATATCTACTAAACTTCTTACTACTTAAATTGTAATACTGAATACTGAATTATGCTATTTATGGAACTGTTATGCCCTGAGTTATGATATTGAAATAAGAAATTCTGAATGTTTACTGAATGAACTAATTTAGAAGATTTGGTTATTGAGTGTGTGTATATCTTTGTTATGGGCACTACTCCTTTTCCTTACTAAGTCCGTGAAGCTCACCCCAATTCACACCCCCCAATGTAGATTAGTCCAAATCAAGAGTAAGTTTAAGGTCGAAGAAAAACTTTGAAGAATCTTTAGTAATAGTAAGAGTTCGTCTTATAAAGTCAGTTAATTATATGATAGTGATGTAATATAAAGAATCTCGTAAGCTTCATGTCTTTTAATTCCATATAGGGATAATTGAATCTTAAGTTTTCATTTATTGCTGCGTAAATTTATCAGGCTATATGTGTGGAGTAGCGCTCATTTCTCCACAATGAAAGTGGGTCGCTATAATTGGTATTAGAGCCTACGTTCTTCGAAACCATCCCTTATGTCATGAGGTTTAGGATTCTTATAAGGTTTAAAGTCAAAAGAATTAGATAATACACACCTTAGGAGATGTTTTGGAACTTTCCCCAAAACATCCACAAATGTGAAGTAGGATTGCAGTCCCAAAAGCCTGAAAGGATAGAAGTTACAAGAGTTAGAATGTGATGAATCTAGAGATCCAAGAAGTAGGGCTTCACTCCGAAGCTAACTGGAGATGGAAAATAAGCAATAACCATAATCCATCATATTACATGAAACCATAGAGAGCTTAAGCACTACTAAAGGAGATTACCCGCTAGGAGCAAGTTGATAAATTTTTGGGGAAGACTAGGAATTTCCCTTAAGTTGGGAAATGAGTTTTAAAATAAAAAGATTCCCCAAAGCGAGAAAAAAATCCCTCGAATGAGAGAATGACCTTTGGTGGGAGAGAATTGTCCTAAGTGAAAGAAAACCCCCCAAGTAAGTGGGTTTTGGAAAATCCTCTTATATAATCAGATAATTACTGTAATATTCTAAAGGTTGAATGAAAAGAATCTTCTCTCATCCTTGAGGCCAACTCCTTCACCTTAGGAAGTGTTTACCTCTTGGATGATGTTGATATGTTCCCGACCATGTCTTTTTAGCAATGGGATAATATACTCAAAGAGGTAGTTCAAGTTATAGTTGAGGACTTGTTTAGATGCACTCTCGAACCAATACAAGACATTTGGGCTTAAACATTTACTATCATTACATTTGCTTATGAAAGTTATGTTATCTCGTCCATTATTGAATCATGGTTTTCAATTTTTCTTCATTAATTTTTACTGAAACACTTGTTTTTCTCTATAGTCATTTACAGTGATTCTTATCTTTCTTAACCAATCATATTCGATCATTCAACCAATTCTCAAGTTGCATAGGGATATTAAATGTAAGATTGTAGTTAGTGCTACTAGTTATAAATTTGTTATGTTATGAACTAAATGACCAAAGAGTTTGTTATTGCTAACACATCATGGTATGCATCAAAATCATCACATATAGAGAGTTTAGAGGTCCGGACCATTCTTTCATTTTAGAGGGTTTTGACGCAACTTATTTACTTGATTTGCTTATCACATGGATATTGTTTGAGTTTTTCATCATGCGTGATATTTTTCTAAACTGAGACAGCTTTTAGCCTCTTATTTCTCCTACCTGTGTTTCTGCAAATACTTAGGTTCTTAATGCTTTATATTGCTATCTTCAATAATAACCATTGTTGGGGATATTTTGATGAATCAATCATTTACCTCCAATTGATTCTCTATGAGATGGAAGAACCTTTCCTAAAATTGCTAAAGACTAAGAAGGAAAGAAATCTTAAATAAGTAGACTCAAAAGGAAGCATTTTTAGGAAACCAAACAATTATTTGGTACTTTGATAAAATATAGAATTTCTTGTGAATCTTGTTTATGAAGAATGAATACCCTAACTGTTCCAAATCCTTACTGAAATGTCATATAGGAGTTTTAATGGTACTTAAAAAACCCTTAAGCATTAAATCATCAAATGATGAGAGTATATCTAACTAGAACTCTTCTTTCTGAAAGTCCTTATCTATTCTAAATTAAATTTTCATGAGAGAAGAGGATATCTTAAGGACATATTTTAACCTCAAGTCATTAATGATACAATAATAACTCAGAATATAATTCTCTTATACCAAAAGATAACCCAAAAATAATGCAATACAGGTAGGAGTAGCACAATGGAAATATGGTTTGGATCTATAAACCACCACACATGAAAGATTTCTCTCTAAACCATCTTGGAATCACTATAACTGAACTAGGCATAACAAAAACCCTATGATTACCCTTACTACTACTACAGACTGCTCTAATACGAAATTATATGACCTTCCTACTCTCTCATCTAGAAAAGACCTTAAATTTTCCCAACCATTGATAAAAGTATGCTTCGTGATGATTATGAGACATCATGAAGAAAAAGGAGAAAAAACAACTGTAAATCTAATATCCTACAAGATCGACATTCGATCAGGATATACAAACCAACTTTTCTAAAAGTAAATTTCTAAACATAATAGGACTAATAGTAAATTCAGATGACCAGAATCAACCCAACCAAACTTTTATTAGCCATTAGTTTTGATGATATTTTCTAACAACAAAATAGTTAAGTGTGAATAACCCCTCACATATTGTTTGTTTATTCTTAAATTAGAATGCAAAATTTGTACACTATACAGATATATCAAGATGGATCTTCAAAGTAGACACTCTCAAATTAAAATTTAAACACATGAAGAAATATTTTCCAAGTCAACAAAGACTAGATGAGAATACGACAAACCCACGATTCATATCTTAATGTCATACCTAAGAATAATCACTTGCAACATTAGGAAGCGAAAAGTGTAGTAATTAACTACAATAAAAGGCATGGAATAAGTAGAGAATATTATCAATCTTAGCTAGGCCATTATGACCCCTCTATCAAAGACTCCTAATAATTTTCATTAAGAAGTAGGATCTTCATAATTGCTTACTTAAAAGGACTTAAAAGAAAAAAAAAATTGATCAACTACTGAGGTGCCTTGGGAATCATTCAAACTTTGATGGGGTAGAAGTACAATTTAGCTCAACTAAGAGTAACTTAGTTAGGCACCAAGCCCATTGAGTAAAGAGGAGGAAGTTTTGGTGCTAAAACATTTTTAAAATTTCTAAAAGTAATTTTTAAAAATCAGATAACAAATGATTTTCACTTAGAACATAGGAAATTTGAGGAATGTAAACATACCATAGTGTTGGGGTTTTCAGGTAATTAAGAAATCATCTTTCTGAAGAATAGAGAATGAGGAGTATTTTAGGAATCTTCAATCTTTAACGAAATTAGAGGAACTATACGAGTTAGTTGAAGAATAATCTAAGTGGACATCAAGTCATCAAAAATGGAAGAGAAAAGTCTTGAAAACTAACACCTTATAAAATTCACAAGCCAAGATTTAGAAGTTATAAAATCCTAAGTTCTTAAGAATGATGCGAATGTTTCAATATTAATATTTTCTATTAAATCCAATAGGTGGTACATTCCAAGTAACCACATATTGAGATCTCAAAAGTTGAAAAACGATAGTTTAATTCAAGTCTGTGATATTAGGGAATGTTAGTGAACTTTGAGGATCACTGTAGCCCTAGATTACATTCTTTATAGCTAGAGTAACTGTTAAGAAAAAAATTAAATTTATAAGACAAACTCTTAGCAACTGTACCTTACTTCTAAGAGTTAGAAAAGAATTCACAACGAATTAAAGAGATCCCATCAGTAAAAACATTATAATAAAACCATTAGCTTAAAGAGGAAAATTGAAAATGAGTAAGAATTTCTTCAAATCACCTGGTCACAGCAAATTTGGAGGATAAAATTTATTTTAAAGGGGGAGAGATTGTAAAAAACCAGCCCGAGAGAAACAAACTCATCCCACCTGCTTTTTAGAATCAGGAAAAGCTAAAATGACATTGTTTTGGGAAACCCAAAAAACGATGCCGTTTTGACATGACGGAAGGAAAAATTTAGGCATGTGAAATGATGTGGTTTTGAGAGCATCAAAATGACACTATTTTGGTGACAGAAAAAGAAAAAAAAATTAGGCAACCATGCCTCTGGCCGCTGAAGAAAAAGAGGAAAAAGAGGCGTGTATGCCTCTTCTCTCCACTGAAGAAAGAGGAAGAAGGTCGTATGGGGCTCTCCTCTCTCTGACTATAAAAATAATGAGAGAGCGAGCCATGGAGAGGAGAGATCCCATGCGTGAGGAGAAAGAGAGTCGCATGTAGAGAGAGAAAGTATATTAGAGAAGAAGATCGACGTGCGGCGAAAAGGGTCATTTGGTGCACAAAATTAGATGTTGGATATGCGAGACTGGTCCATCTGCACCTAAAATAGGAAGCCAAAAAAATAATAGCGCAATAGTGTGTGGTGGGAGAAGGAGACTTGTGCAGCGCCCAGGTTCGACTTTGTGATCTGCGGGGTGTTCCCGGCACGATTCCACATGATTCGTGCCAGAGTTGGATACGCAAATTGTTTCATAGTGATCTCTGGCTGAAATGTAGCAGTTCATGACTAGTTTTGGTGGAGTGTGCTGGTTTTAGTGGCCGCGCATGAGGTGGCGGTTGGCACTCCGGTGGCGACACGTAGTGACTGGGAGCACACGCGAGGGATGCGTGGCAATTTCATCAAGCGGGATTAGATGCCCAAAGTAAAACTAGTTTTGTTGGGTTCATTTCTAAAAATCTCTCATCATTTAATATGCGTGTTATGTATTTGTGAACGAGGAAATTAACCAAGTGACAATTAAGATTTAGAGGAGAGTATAGATCCGAGTCAATAAGGATTTTGACACTTTTTCTGATTCTACTGTAGGTAAGGGATTGAGTTAGTCTCATTCAAAGGCCCCCATGTTTTTATGAAACCCTATTTTTCGTTTAGATGACTTGTTTATTGGCTTTATAAATTGTTCACATTTTCCACTATGGGTTCTGTGAACTCATTATATACGCATGTACAAAATTACATATGATTGGAAACCTACATGTTATTGTGTATGATGTATAATTATGTATTCATATTGTTACTTGTATGTATATGCAGATTTTATGCATGCAAGTTATCAAGTTATAAATGTGTGTAAGGCATATATATATATATATATATAGACGTATAATTGTAGGTTTTGCAACATGTGTACATATGAGTGAATAATTTGTATGTGTTTGCTTATGGGATAAATTAGAAATAGAAAGACGAATTAAAAAGAAATTAAAAAATATTAAGATACATAAAAATAGAAATAAACTCGATAAAAATATAAAAATAAATTTAAGCCTTTAAAAATATAACATAAATCTTTAGGGACCTAGATAAAAGGAAATTAAAATTTTAAGGCCTTTTTATAATTAAAAATGACCAAAATAAATTAGATATTAAAAAAATGGCCCTAAATAGAATTTTAAGAGGCACTGGACATCTTAGCCAGTGAGGTGTCAAGATGGGCCAGTTCATTTGGCCATGCATACAAACAGGAAGTAGGGTCCTGGGATTAACGACCCAAATCTTGCTTTGCAGATCTGTTAGTTCCCTGAAGCTCATATAAGAGCTTTATTTTTCAAGTCCTTGAGTTTTCTATATGCATCTAAAAAGTATAATTTGAGTGAAAATAGAAAATAGTGTGGTTTTGAATAAAATTTTCTAGCTACATGTTGTGATTCAATTGGTTGGCAACTGTTCTCGAGAATATGGAAACGGGACATCACAACTCTATTATCTATTTATGTAAAAATCTTATTAAAACTGAAGTTGCAAAATTTAATTATACTAATTGTCTAATAAACTTAGACTTTTATCGTATAAAAATATATATATATTAAAAAGTCTACTAACTGCATAAAAGTATATGTAAAAGTTTATTCAATCAAAACAAACATTATTACAAATAATATAACAAGCGATGCAAAAGTTTGTCACAACAAACTTTGATATATAGGATTACACAAATTATTAATCCTCTCATTTATTATATTCAACACACGATGAGTATACAAGTTCTATATATATATATATATATAAGGGATTTTGTGAAAGCCGTGATCTCATCAGTTTTTAACAGGATAGAATGAGCTTGTATAAAGTCCACATACTCCATAGGAGTTTCCAGTGCCTCTTTTGATTCTTATATATCCATTTTCACCCCATCCTGTACCCCATGAATTCTTTATGAGTATGTAATTTGGTCCATACCCAACTGCTGCGACTGCATGATCTACTTTGTTTCCGCATGGCCCCACAAATATTCCCTATTACATTAAAAAATTTGAATTAATTAATCTCTATTTAATATTTATATAATTTTTATTTGCTAATTAAATATTTAATTTTTTTAATTACCCCTCTATATAATTGGAAATCTTTTCCAGCAGCTTCAAGGACAACGCTCACAGGTTGGTTTGCAATTGAATATAAGAGAGCCCCTTCATTATATGGTTGCACTTGTCGAACCCCATCGGTTTTGGCTGCATAAGGACCTTTCTGTAATAAAAAAAATCAATAAAAGGAAAAAAATAATTAAACAAAGAAATGGAACTCTTCTGAATGATTTTTTTTATCAACAAAATTCTAGACTAAATAAACAACTATATGTGTTAATTATAAAGTATATGTCAGATTCTTGCTAACTTGATGTGTTTGTAAAACTATTTAATCTTGGAAGATCTAATATTGATGATATTCAATGTTTATATAAAAATGAGTGTACCTATGATATTAATATTATATATAAAATGTAGATATACCTCCCTTGAGCGACAATAACGTTGCACTCCCTCATATGGGTAAGTATTTCTGTAGTGAATACCATATTGAGCCACTAATTGAAGTGCACTCCAAGGGTAACCTCCATTGCACCCGTAGCTACGTCTGTCGCAGTCAAGCAGTTCTTGCTCTGAGTATTCATTTAAGTTCCAGTTCTAATCTTAATTATTCCCTCTATAGTTACAACAGCTGAGAATGCCCAACAACTACCTGCATTATTTTTAAATAAAAATTTATACATTTTATTATGATAAAATAACTATCATTATTCAAATAAAGTACTTAATCAATATATATAGATACACATATTAGATATGTTAATTAATATATAAATACAAAACATTTAATTAAAATAGAAAAGTCATACCACAAGAACCCTGATTTTTTACAGGAGTGACAGCTCCTTTTTGTCTCCAATCGACATACTCCGGGATATTTACATCACCATCATTAAGCACTTCTTCGTATGATAGTTCGGTTGTTGTATAATTTCCAGCAATAGAACCAGTATACTTTTCTTTGAATTCATCATTGCTCATATCAGCAAACACATTTAATCCAAGCCAATAACTGTTATTCTTCTTATTTGTCTCATCAATATATTTAAGATTATCTTTAAAAATTTCAAATCTGTAGATTTTCTCATCAATATTTTTATAAATTTTATTGTGCTTCAACATCCACGATTCAAATAGCTGAATAAGTCTTTCAGTGGATGTCAAGTCATTTTGAGAATAACCCACAATAGAAAAATCACCAAATGACAAACCCATATAAACAAAAAGACATATTGCAACAAAAAGCAACTTTGAAATTGAAGATATCATAGCCATTGTGACACTAGCTATATCTTTTTACTTCTTAAGTGGGAATGGATGAAGAGAAATGGGAGGATCATATTGGTTTATATACTAGCTAGCTTGTGTTTTCAATCAATGTTTTTCTTTTTTTATTTTCTTCTCACTCACGCAGCTAGCACAAATTATTAGTTTTCTTACAAACTTGGTAATTAAACAGTCTTAGTTTCTGTAAATTATTTAATTATGAAATTAATAAATTTTAACAAAATATTAATTTAATTATTAAAATTATAAGGTGTAAAATTCTTAATAATATATCAGTTTTAATCTTAGTAGATAGTATCTTTAATTAGTTATATTATTAAATTTTAGGAGAAATTAATTTTTAATTAGAGTGTTTTAAATTTTAGTAAAAAAACAATTATCAAACTGAATTTGTTCCATGTTTGTGCATAAGATATAATTAATGAATAGTTTTATGCAGTTATTTGGCATGAGCAAACATTGTATAGAAATCAAATGATTACAAATAAAAGTATAAAAAAAAAGTATTACCTTTAAAAGTCGATTAAAAAAATATCGCAATAAAAGCAAATAAAGAACATTTTAAAAGTTTCAATTATATTTTCATAGCATATCATGTATTAATGTTTCAGTATTGTATCCTAAATTTATGGTAAACGATATGCAAGAAAGAAAGTGTGGGTGGAGTAATATAATTAAGAATTTATGCAATGCAAAATTCTAATATGTAGTTAACTGAAAAATAAATTATATTTTTATATTTAAAAAATTTGAACATCTAACTATTATATATATTATCACATTAATTTGACTTTTATTTTTATAAATTATTTAGTGTATAATCTATAGTTAACTAAAAAATAATTCTATTTTTGTATTGAAAAATTTTAATAGATAAATTTTATATACATTATTAGCTTATTTTCATATTTAAAAATTATGTAGAACATACTATCTAGTCAACTAAATATTAAATTCTATTTTTATATTTAGAAAATTTAAAAACATAACTAATATATTTATCAGATTAAATAGAAATGATCTCAAGAAAAATGAGGAATTGACATGCTACTTTCACTTTAACTTTTTGATATATTAGATTTATACTATTTGCTACCCACACAATTTAATTTTAAAATTCTATAATTAATTAAAATAAATATTATTTTACTCTGAACAAAAATATAATCTATAAAAAGCTCAAAGTTATATAAAAAAAGCTGCACAGGCCACACCCCGTCTTATAGGATGATGACCGAAGCATACTCCTTAAAATCATATAAACTCGAGTTAAGTAAAATAAATTAACTTTATTAATAATAAAAGAGTCGCAGAAACATTACATCTCTTAAATATAAAACATAACACATATGTACGAGTCTCTAAATTTTCTTATTTACATTAATAAACAAAAGTACGAAAT
>NW_019013652.1:0-17398 GCF_000150535.2 Carica papaya | reverse complement strand
GTCTGTCAGTCCATCAGAAAAATGGACCAAATCGATCAAGATGGCATTGAAGGAGATCTTCAATCAATCAAAAACACAAATTTTTCAGGGCTAAAAACTTTGATTGCTTACATTAAATAAAATAACTAAACCAGAAGTGGGAATTTTCATAAATCTTAAGGTTTCACAATGCTCAAATTGAAAAACCGAAAAACAATGTGAGAAGTATCAATCAATTCTATTTGGAACAAGATTAAATAAAATTAACTAAGAGAAAATGAAACCCCTCCCAACACTCTCCAACCAACACACAAGGTTCAATTTAACATTTAGGCAAAAACTATAAGCAAATTTTGACTACCATTCCATTAATTGCAAAGAGAAATACCCTATGAGTTCCTCAGGAGAAGAAAGACCAAGCGCCTTCAAGATAGAACCTGTAAGCATTGTCTCTGGACCTCGACCATCATGAGCTCTGATTACTGCTGTTAATGCCTGTGCAGCAATCCCATAGCCACTGCATTATTGCAACATAATTCATCAAAATATTTATTCGAAACCAATCCATTTCGTATGAAGGAATACAAAGGTGAATAACTCATGCAATGTGAATAATGAACTTCATTTTAGGGGAAAATTGAACCAATCTGAAGAAAGTAGAAGGCTACAGTAAGGTATAACACACTAATCCCTTATATGAAAAAAATAATAATAATAAAAAGACATCAGTTAGGTTAGTTTCAACTGAAATGAAATAAAATAAACTGGTTATTAGTTCATTAAATTTTGAAACAAACAGTTAATTAAGATTCTGACTTCCTTCCTCCTGACTCATTCTAGCTTACATCACGAATGGTTTAAGGTATTAAACAGTAAAAAAGGAAAGAGAAAACATAGATATCATCCAATAGTAATTTTGATAAGAAAAGACACCCATTAGAGTGCGTACCTTCCCCAATCACCCAAGACAGGCCCAGCACCAGCAGCACGAGCTTCTCTACCATCTTCATCAAAAGCACAAGATATGCACCCTGTACCAGCAATTAAAACACAGCCATGGACTTTCCCCATTGTTCCACTTGCTAAAGCTGCAACCGCATCATTTTGAACATACAGCTTGACATGACTAGGGAATATGTCCCTGGGAGTATTTTGATCAGAAGATTCAGGACCAGTTTTAGAGGGACCAATATATTGATAGATAAGCTCCTATTTCTTTAGGCATTTAATATTGGAAAGAGAACATTCAAGAGAGGCCAAAAAGAAAATGATAGTGGATCCTCAATCACCACATTTCATTAGGGTAATGAAATGTGGAAGCTAGATCTAGAAGTGCATATGTCATCTTAAAGGTGTCAAAAGATCACCTTTTCATAGTGGATGTTTTTATTCTTAATCAGTTTGAAAGAGGAGCTATGTTCCTTTTAGTTCATGCGTGATTAACTGTGTTAATCAGTTTGAAAGAGGAGCTATGTTACTTTTAGTTCATCCATGATTAACTGTGCAACATATTGCTGATGGCATATGTGAAAGCTGTTGAAAATTTCCCAAATTTGTTAAACATTTAGTACCATGATATGGACAAGCAAAATTCTCGCTCAACTTAATCCAATCACCTTAATCCCATTTAAACAAAGTCAGTCCCATTTACCATCTTCCACCATTGTACACAATCTACACATATCATATCATGATAATTTCTCTTGTTTGAACTGATGTTAGCACATTGAGACCCGAAATTACAACAAAAGTTCGTAGAGGCAGAAATTTGACAAGCAAAATCTCAGGCAAGTATAGTGATTCTAGTATCATGGAGTTACTGAAAAGGAGAAGAATAAACATTTTTTTCTTCAACATAAACAGTGAAGTATATTATTATAGGCACCAAGGGGTTGTCTGTACAAAAGAAGAGAAAAATGAACATATAGATGAAAATTTAAAAGCTAGTTCTAACTCCACTGAAAAGAAAAAAAAAAAGTAGATGTCAAAATAGGGAAGATTATATTTACTTTCACATAAAGCATGTTATACAATGTCCACAAGCAGTTTGGTAGAAACCCACTCATTTAATATATGAGGATATGGGGATGAATTACTGCAGAATGAAAAAACACTAAGATAATTTCAGATACCATACCTTATCCAATTTAATACTCTTTCCTCGTCCGTAGGGTGGTTAACCCCTGAAACACCTAAACAAACAGCACGTACAGCTGATCGACTGAAACCTGATTTTGAAAGCGCTTCAGCGATAACCTGCTCCAATGTATACCTGGCAGCAGTTTCTGTAGCATATGATTCACAAAGAAAGATCAGAGGATCAAAACGACATAAGACTTCCTTCTACTGCTTTTTCAGGCAGTTAGGTAATTTATTTTGTCAGGAAAGTTGGCATGATAACCAATCTCTGCTTGGCCTTCAAAAAGAGGCCAGGATAAATACAACTACTAGTTGGAAATTGCATTGATGTATAGCCTGCAAACTACTCAGAAGTAGTACAGGCAGAAGTTCTCCAGACAGAAGTAAATTAACGTATCTATTGGATATTGAAACTTGATTCTCGTTTGCATTTTCAATTTCATAAGACCAAGCACATTCAAAAGAGTCAATAAATCACATAGAACAAGATCTTTAAATAGTAAAACACCCATAACAGAATTAAAATTAACAAGAAACCCTTAATAGAAAAAAACATGGGGAATTCTTGTCATTATCTGATTGTTGTTAGGGATATGGTAGCAAGAACAGTTAGGCTCTTGCATTAGGTTTGAACGAACTAACTTGACAAATACAGTAACAGGTTGTAAGGCAAAATTCTCTGAGAAAAAAAAAACTTTATTACCAAAATCTGGTACCTCCACAAACTAAAGGAGATACTTGAAGCTTACTGGGACGTTAAAACAAAAGAGTGGAATGCTTATATTCCCACTGCCCAAGCCCCCGGGAAAGTTAAAAAACATAATAGAACAAAGAACTATGGTGGATACTATTTCTAGGAGGCAGTAGACAAAAATGATAGGACTCACTCAAGGTTATCATAAATTTAAAATCCCAAGTAAGGCGGGTATAGTATAAGTCAGAAGTGAAACTGAAATTCAGAGAAGCAATCAAATAACAGATCAAGGGCTTTCAAATAAGCATTTTTTAGAAAGTGAAGGAGTTGAAAACAAACCCCTTTTAACCACGACTGATTGCCAGTCGGACAAAACTTAGAAGCCACATTTCATGAATAACCTCGCATGGCACTAAAATTCATAGCCGGAATGAACAAAGAACACTCAAAAAGCCCCACGATCATGATCTTTAATCATTGAAGAGAACGAAAAAGAACAGTTGGAAATTTCATCAACGCAAAATCTGTGGAAAAAACAGAAGAACACCAATAGTAGAGATAGCAGGGAAGAACAGAAGATATAATTGAGAGAAAAGACAAACCTCCAACACTATTGTGATTGGAGCAGCCGGCAACCGCCCGAGCCAAGATGGGGAGAGGGTCGGGGAGTTGATCAGAGAAGGGAAGGAAAGGAATGCAGACGCAAACAGTGTTAGTAGCACCACCATCCAATCCCAAAACGACGCCGCATCCGTCTCCAGTTTCATACACTTGTTCTACTTGCTCTTCTGTGTTCCCGAAAGCCCATACGTCTCTCTTTCTCTGCCTGTTCTTCATCTCATTCGACCAGAACACCTCTCGTCAATCTGTGTGTTGGCAAGCGGAGAAGAAGAAGAAGAAGAAGCAGAGAGGAGACAAAGAAGGAAAGACAAGTGAAATGAAGATCGATAAGGACTGAAATCGGGTAAAAAAAAAAAAAAAAAATCAAATCAAGAAATAATAATAAGAAAAGATTACTTTTTTATAGGAACCTAAAAACTTAAGAATCAATATGCAAAATGGGTTCCAGTTTTAATACAAGTGCATATAGATATAGATATAGATACAGATATACATATATGTATATATAATCGGAGAAGATTTTGTATGGTAGTGATTGTCAATTTCGTTACTCTGAATATTAATTATGTCTTCTCCTTGAAGCTGAATGTCTTTCATGTGTTTTTTTACCAGGCCGGTTGTTCTTTATTCCCCAAAATCATAATACATATATACACATGCCTATATATATATATATATATATATATATATATACACACACACACACACATAATTAACAAAATATCTTATAAATTAAGTCATATATATGTGTGTGTGTTTTGATATATATATATATATATATATATAATATTCATTACAAAAATAAAAGGAAGACTAGAAAATCTTGGCATATTTATTTTATGGTTCAAAAGTTTGACCATCACCAATTTATAATTCCACCTTCAATAATGTACATTATTCTTACATTTAAAATTAAATTTTATATGTTCTTTAATGAACTTCAATAAAAATAAATAAGTAATATATAAATTACATAAACATATCTTATATTTTAATTAATCTCCCAAATTTGAACTTTTTTCTTTTAATTCTCGAAATCTCATTTCTGAAAATTAATTTAAAAATGAAATTCATAAACGTTTCGATTTTAAGTGATTATGGTATTTTTTTTTTCTTATATAGATAGAATACGAGAGATAAAATAACGATTTAGATTATAAAAGTTTACTCGAAAGCAAATTTTATTTTATTCCGAGGAATTGTTTCCTCGATCACTATATTATTCTTGTATTTACTTCATATTTATGCTATTTTTATTCCATTCTTATATTCTTGATTATTTAATATGCATAAGTTGATTATGTATATGCACTAACTAAATACTGTATTCTCATCCTTATTTGATGAAATCGAAATTTGAATCTAACTCAACTCATCGAAATGAGATTATGCGATCAATCTAGAATTCGAAACTATATATTTAAAGTTCAACTAATATAATTCTCCACGAATTATACGAACTTTGGACAGGGGTCGGATCGATTACTAGGGCTTTATGCTAGATTTTATCGAGTTGGACTGATTGAAATAAGCATCTCCATCAAGCTTTTGTTCAATTGCAATGTAATCATTGTTCAGATCTCTGTATATAAATGTATATTGTATACATTAAATGAAAAGGCAAGAGAAAGCACCTCTTAACAGTATGTCCAGCTGTTGAAGAATGGTAGAGAAGATCACCCATATGACATGGGTTTTTACCCTACATTAATTCCAAAAAATCATTAAGAAATTTTCTTCATTCATTAAGCCGTGGAACAGGAACACCCATACGTTACATGTATAGCCTAATTATATTATATGAAGAAGAAAAAATGGGGGGAGCAAATTGGTAGAAGAAGAAACTGGTAAATACAAAAAGAGCTAATTGTGGTAGACTCTGCTTAAGTACAGACTATATACCTACACTCGAAAAGAAAAACGTTAAGTCGTCTCAGCGCCCAAAATTAAGAATATGAATCAATCTGAAGTGTCCCACCAATACTCTCCAACTGAAGACACCTACCAAAAACAAGTTACTGCAGGTTGTTGCCTCTGCAAACTTTTCTTCTTCATCTTGCTCTGTTTAACGGGTTGTCAGGACCAAAAATGAGCTGTGAGGTATCATCGGTAAAAACAATAAAATAATAACTTGACCAGGATTTCAGAGACCAAGATGTGATTCCAGAAGCTTTATGTGGGACTAGCTTTTAGTCTCGCCCTGTAAACCATTCATTGCAAATAGAAATCTGTTAGTTTCTTCGTACGGAAGCACCAGAAAGGAACAAAGAAAGGAAGTAATGAACCTCTAACCATTCATGTTTTAGTGAGAAATTAAAAATATAAATGTAGAAGATGAACTTCATTTGTAAAATCTACTTGAAAATTCACTGGTTTTACTATGAGAGGATGTACAACCTTTACAAAGCAACCATAGCGAAACCTTTACAAAGCAATTGAAAAAACAACCTATTAAATTATTCTAACTAAACTTGACACAATACATTTCAAATTCTAATAAAGTTAATAGATTCGAGATACTTTATCTTAGAGAATATATTAAGTATGGATTCATATAAAATAAATGTCGATTTGCAAATGCATTCCACAAACTAATGTTCACTTTTATCAAACATAACAAAACAGATCTAAAGTGAGAAATGCATTTAGAGCAGAGGATGAAGGACATATAAGTTTGGGGATTCTTCAGAGAAGTAGAAGAATGATAATTTAGAGATTGATGAATCTGGAGAGACTTAAACTTCTCCCAGAAGAGAGATCTTTTAGGGATAATTTTAAGAAATATTTATAATCGATATTGTAGAGAAAACTATCCTTTAAATTCTCTCGCGTGCAAATATGTGTATTCGCCTTAATGTTTTTTTTAAATAAATGTAGTCACCTTAATGTTAATATTTAATTGTTGAACAAAAATCCTATTTGCCATATGCATGAAGTAAATGGCATAGAATGGTCATTAAGATTCTAAAATACATGATGGTCTTATGTAAATTTTCATAATATTTTGGTATCAAAAAGAAAGAACTGTCTACAAATCCTCTGGCAGACAGATAAAGTGCACATTTCTAGTTCGAAAGCTAAATAATGGAATGTTACCAAGATAAAGTCAATCAGACTAGTAGACCCCCAGTCAATTCCCTTCTAACAAGCTTCAAGATCTCAATAATCTGTTACAAGCAACAAACAACACTTCATTAGAAGTTTTACATCCAAATTACCATAACTTAAAAGGCATAGATGTGAGGTATGACAAGTCCTAGAAAAATTTAAAAAAAAAGGAAGAAAAGCATCAAAATCAATGCCTCCCACTCCATTTGGAACTTAGCCACAAAATTATCCATAAAGAAATCATGAGCCTTTGCCCAAAAAGCAGCAAAAATTACCATTTTATCCCAAAGGAGAGATGAATAAAAATGACAATCCTTAAAGAATCTAGCATTACCGCTCCAACCATAATACTCAAAAACAAGCAACTCCTCCTCCCAAAGCATACTATCTTCCTTCTTCCACACACCTCCAACTAAGGTGCATAAAGAGGAAACACTCAAGGAAAGAGTGAACACCACACCCACCTTGAGACAGATAAAACACATCTCAGAAAAAGACAAGAAGGATTGCAAATTTGCAAGAAATAGTTATTGTCGAGCCTGTTCTGAACAGTCATCCAAATAGAAACCTTGAACTTAGAAGGAACTTTGGCTTTCCAGAAATGTTGAAAGTCTCATTATGACAATTTAAATTATAAGTGAGGTGAGAAAAGAGAGACTTCTGGGTCAAACTAGAGGTTCATGGTCCAAATTTTGCTATTGGATAATGGAGAGACGCTAAAAGGAGCAAGGATGTTCAGCAAAGAGATCATATCAACAGACTCAATCATTAAGACTCCTGAAGAAAAATAAGTTCCAAGATAGTGTTGTTGGGCATATTTGTAAATGTCTTGATTAGGTTCTACTAGAAGCTCAATAGAGTGGTTGAGAGCGGTCGGGGAATTCAAACATGCTTTTGTAAAGGGAGATAGATTCTTGATGTGGCTTCCATTGTTTATGAGGTTGTTGCCTCCATGATTAAGTGGCGTAGAAGGGCTTTATTTGCAAGTTCGATATGGACAAAGTTTATGATCATGTATCTTAAGCATTTCCGCTCTACATGCAAAGAAGATCAGTTTTTGTGGAAAAGTGGCGCCCATGGATTAATTATTGCATTTCTTTGCACCTCTAGGAGCTTGGGACAAGCTTGCCCTCTCTCTGCCCTTATCATCATATTTTCATTCAGGCACTCAATATACTATTGCTAGAGTGAAGAACCAACAAATGATTTAGGATTTGACTGTGACGACAGGGAGGAAGATGTGGAGGTGATCTGATTTACTTTTTGTCGATGATACTCTATCATTTTCCAAATGTAGTTTCAAAGTTATCCTTAACATTAGAAGCATTCTTCTTTACTTCTAGGAAGTCCTGAGCTTGAAGATTAATATGGCTAAGTTAAAGTGAGAAAAGAGTGGTACATGGAGTCATAAGCTAGGATCTTGAGTTCTAGGTTGTCTTCCTTGCCTTCAAAGTACTCGGGTATGCCTTTAAGGGCCAATTTATTGGAGAAAGAAGATTCCATGTGGGGGGCTTGTCATGTAGTTAAATTTCCTCTTAACTTGGGAGGAGTTGATATCAAGCCTTCAGTGAGCTTCAATGGAGCATTTCTTCATAAATGGCTTTGGAACTTTATGCTTCATATGATAGAGGACTACTAGGGCAACGTTCAAGCTGGAGGAATGAGGTTGAAAGACCAAAAAAGCCAAGGGGACCACGTAGCTCTAGTCTATGGAGAAGGATCAATAAGGAGGGAGGATGTTGAGGTGTGTATTCATTTCAAGGTGGCAATTTGAAGAGAGTTAGTGTTGGGAAGAAATTTGCTACAGCTCTTCCCTACCTCCCATCCAGTTCCCTGATTTATTTCCATTGGCTAGAACCAAAGATGTTCTTGTTAGCAACTATTTTCCAGGGGTTGGAGGTTGTAAGGAACTTGAGTGATTAGGAGAAGGAACCACATTTGGTTTACTTCATAGGATTTAAACTATGAAGATAGCCAGTCTAGGGAGGATAAATGATATGGAGGCATGTTAAAAATTTCCCTTTTCACTCAAGTTGTTCTATGTTCAAATCCCTCATCCATCCTTAACTAAATTGCATAGAGTCTCAAACTTTAAATTTTCAAATAAATTGCACACGCATGGTGCATGACTCACAAATCTCAGTCAACCATGCCCATTAATTGTATGAAATTTCATTTTGCTTCCATACACATCTAACTTAATTTTAGATTATAAGTTAAACTAGCATGGTAAGAAAAGATTATGAATGGTTCAAAGTTGAGAAGTCATGATCAGAAGTTGAAAATCCTTGATGTTGGCATTTCAAAAAGAAATATGCCAGTACCATCCAATACTACATGATCACCGGCAGTGAGAAAATATTAGCAATTGTAGGGTGCTTTCATGAAAACAACTTCAAGTGGATAATAGCAATCTCAGCGGAACTAATTTTAGCTTCTTAAAACAAAACTATTATGAAGACTGACATAAATAATAAAAAGCAACAAATGCAGCCATCAAAAAGACGAAAAACTCAACCTAAGAATTCCTTCAGCCAAAAACAGCTAAAATAACCGTGTGAGTTTCGATAATATTGTTAGGTAAATGCACGGTCCAGTTTAAAATTCTTTTCACTGAGAAGCACTAGTTAGCGGTAAATGTGTTTCCAAGTACTGAAGGTCATGCCAGTGAATCAGATACATCTTATGCTCAGGGAAAAAACAGACAAGAAAAACTTCAAAATTTGTAAATGCTGTGCTTCCAAGAGGGAAAGAACTGTAGACTTACTCCAGGATAATGTTGCAATATAGGGGAGTAGTGGTCAAGTGCAATATATATCTTCTCCAGCAGACTCAAAAGTGTATCCACCTCATCACCCAAAAGATCAACCTGAGTCCAAGACCAAGACCATCAAAATATTGCTTTTACTCAAGAAAGATAAATTTAGAAATTTATTCTAGTTCGAACTTATTCACAAACGACACATGATATCGTCACACGACCATTGGAACAATTTTGTTACAAATATTACCTATAAGGAAAGCTTAAAATACTAACATTGGACCATTACCACCCAAATAACCTGCCAATCATACAACAATCATATATACATTTCAAGTTTGTTTTTTAGGGACTATTGACCAAAAACAATTGTATACTCAAAAAGAAAAACTTGCTTTTTAGGAATATCTTATTAAAAGGATCATTTGACAGTCTTGAATATCCTAATTGAAGTTCCTGTACTTTTGGCTCGTAGTTATTCCTCACTTGCATAAATACATGAGTAGCAGCACTGAGAAACAACAAAAACCCAGTATAAAACAGTTTACTCTGTTTCCGGCGACTCGCCAGACTTTTCTATTTTAAACTTTTGTTATTTTACATGACAACAATCATTACTGTATGCATTAATATGCAAAAATCTTTCAATTGATTTCTTTTACTCCCCTTCTAGCCAAGGTAACGTGCTTCTAAATTTTGACTTCTGAAGTAATAAGAATTATCTGAATCACAAAAGTCAATTTTCCATTCAAAGAAACATTATACAAAACCTTTTTGGTTTGCAAGGTTGGAGTAAATCACCTAAAATATTTGCACTATTTTCCATCTAACCCACTCATCATTATGCATTCACTTATTTTTTATCTAGCCCGCGTATTTGAAGCAGTTGAGTGTTTACAATTGCTGAAGGAAATGTACTTAAACTAGTTGAATGTTTAGCTCATCATTTTTTCCCCCTTTTCTCATGGAAAATTTTAGGAATTACTGAAGAAAATATACTTAAAAGTAGTTGAGCGCATTAAGTTATTCAACACAAGTAGATTCTTATTCGAAAAATAACCAGTTATGGGTTTGTAAAAAGTAACAATGGTAATTATGGAGTTAAATGTGCCAAAACATAGTATTTAACCTACATTATATTTATAAGTATATATTTTTAATTTTATGATGATTTCGAATGAGTACCTTAATGAATTAGTTGATAAAAGAAATAAAGAGTTAGAAATGTAGTGTTTATTTGTTACATGTTTAAAAGCTCCTCCTAAGCTCCTTCTATTAAGCACCATTCTTTCTACATTATTAAAGAATAAAAGAAGTGCTTAAAGCTGCTTATAAGCAGCAAGTAAGCAATCTCAAACACCTTTTATCTGCTTAAACAACCCCATAGATAAAAGGATCCTTTAAGTTCCACTTTTCAATATCTTGTTTTTAGTTTTTCTGCCCTCTTGTAGATCAATTAGTGCAGGTAACACAACTCCACAGCATTTTCCACACAGAATATTGCCTATATCTTATTTCTCAACATCTGCCAAGGAGCAATAAACAACTAAAAAGAATACTTTAAAATGTTGAGATGCCACATGATTATGAGGAGCAATATCAACTAAATATAAATCTTGCACTGAAGGTGCAGCAGTACATGTTGGTATGAGAAATGAAAGCACGTGTAAATCCAGGACGAATTGCGATGTTATATAATATATACCCAAAAGTTTTGTTATTATCAGCAGACTAACAGTGTGACACAAACTATGAAACTGACATGAAAATAAAGCATATTAATCTATTTAATTCTGAGGATACATGATGACATACCTCAGTTTCAGCCTTATGAAGGTCCGAACATCTCCTTTCAAGCCTCTGCTTGTACATTGATTCCTTTGTTTTGATTAAATCAACTTTCTCAATAAGAGAATTGAATAGAAAATTCAAACTTTTCAACCTGAAAATCAAGTCACTTGCACATTACAGTTTTTCATGTCAAGACAACCATCCCAAATTTAAGCCGTTTGCATTTTATGGCTTTCATGTCAACTAGTTCTGAGCATGGACTTAAAGATGAATGCTACCAAGACAAAAGATTTGTGAAAGTAGGTGGCAGAAAATAGATAGGAGCAGTTCATGTAAGAAGTTGGACTTACAGCACCAAGGTGTAAAGTTTGACACGTGTAAATCTAGAAAAAGATTTCTTTGGTGGATACAATCCAAGCATCAAGTTATCATGTATTAATAATTAAGACACAAAGTACCTTCTTGAGGAGATTGATTTGTATATGGTTCTCAGCATGCCTATCTAAATTGACTGTCCTCAAGATGAGAACCAAGGCCACCTAAATCATCACTCCAGCATAATCTGAATAGCATGCTTTATTAAAAGTATCTCTGATGAAATAGGAGCTATCTGCATTAGCTTTTATTGGAGTCCAACTTCCAAATTTCACCAATTTTGACACCATAACCATGCTAAGGGGCAGATTCAAACCTGACAGGTGAGTTACTCCTAAGAACATATGTTATTGACAGTTGTTAAAGAAATTCATATGCCTGAGACTCACTTTATTAACCCAAAAATGCAACAACAAAACTATGGTAAGGATCATTACAAGATTTCTGCCGACTTAACAATCAGGCAGGTTTCCAATTTTGCCAGCCTAAATTTAGAACCCAGATTTACCCGATGCTCGAGTTAGGGGCAGCTCAGAAAATCACATAAAAGTTAGTGTTATTACCAAAAAGAAGAGTTTTCAAGTCAACATATGAAAATTCAGATACAAACTAACATTTGTAAGTTAGGGGCAGCTCAAAAAATCATATAAGTTAGTGTTAGTCCAAATAAGAAGAGTTTTCAAGTCAACATAAGAATTCAGATACAAAATAACGATTCAGTAAGTAGAGTTCATACATGAATGAAAGTCCACCATCTACAGAAAACTAGTATGAAAAGAGTCCTAGACCAACCCAGATTTGTCAGATGCTTAAGTTAGGGGCAGCTAAAAAAATCATATAAAAGTTAGAGTTATTACCAAAAAGAAGAGTTTTCAAGTCAGCATAGGAATTCAGGTACAAGAACATTTCAGTTATTAGGGTTATACATAAATGAAAATCACTAGTATGAAAATAATCCTTCTGGACCTACCCAAACCACCCCCTTTCCCCACAAAGAGAGTTTCCCTTATCAGACGATTTTCCATTTCATCATTCAGAGACATTCTGTACGACAATCAGTCGTAACTAGTAGATAAAACATGCAAGAGAAACAAACGAATGGCATCCATAATAGCTAAATGTAGATTTGTAAATTGAAATAAAAAATAGATAGGGGTAAATAAGTACCTCAAATTGTTCTGAGTTATATTTTCTGCTATCCTACATTCAAAATCAGCCACTTCTTTCAATAATCCCTCAACAAGAACAACCACTGATTTCATTTGCTTTCTATGTTCTTTATCTTTTGCTTCAACCTTTAACAAAGAGTTCTGCTTTTCTCGGTTCACAGCAAGAAGCATACTCTTCTCATCATTGGTTTCAGTCAACTCTTTCATTGTCAGTTCAAGCTTATGACTTAACTTGTTTATTTCCAACTTATATAGCTCAATTTGCTTCATCGATTCATCTAAATCACTCTTCAGAACCTCTGATTTTTCACAGCTCTCCAGCATCTCTTTCTGTTGCTGATTTAACTGATCTGATAAATTGTTTAATTCCTGAGATGCTAAGACAAATTTCTTTCTTTCATTAGCCAATGCATCCTCAGATTGCTGCAATAACTTCTCTCTTTCTTCATGCAAAGCTTCCAACAAGAGTATCTCCTGCTTCAATCTTTCCTTCTCGGCCACCTCCAATCTTAGCACTCTTTCTCTTTCCAATAAATTAGTTCCAAGTGCAATTCGACTATCCTTTTCAGCAACATATTTTGTGTTCATGTCGCTGAGCTTGTCTTCAGCTTCTCTGATGGCTTCTCTGAATATGACTCCATATAAATCTTGCATAATAAGCAATTCAATATTTGAATCTTCACAGTGGCATTTGCTTGTTTGTGCAGCTTCGGAAGCAGCTTCTCTTAACAGAATTGGATAAACTTCTTGAATAATATCTTGTTTCATATCTGACTTGGTGATGCATTGAACCTGGGCCATCAACTCTCTGAGAAGGCAGTTATAGACATCGCTATTCATAGAAGCTTCAATATGTGCATCTTCAACAGCACATTCAAGATTTCTGATCACCTCCGAAAAACCTTGCTCCGCCAAAGATTGTTGTGAGATCTTCTCTGCAGCATCAGAAACTTGTGACAAAAGGCGGTTTACTTCCTTCTTCTTGTCCGTAAGCAAGTCCCTTAATTGGTGATTCTCTGAAAGAAGGGAATTTAATCTGTTCTTCAAAGTATCAAGGCTCTCAGAATTGTTGCTATAGGCAGGATTTTTCTCATTTTCTACAAGAATGTTGTCCAATTTCAAAATGATATCTGGAATCATTTTCCTCAACGTATCAAACTCCTTATCCTTCCTCAAAGGCCACGAAGAACTCCTTTCCCTCAAGTATTCTCTTTTGAGGCTAAAATAATCTTCAGTCATCTCATGAATCATATAGTCATGGTCTCTCTTCATTTTACCCATCTCAATCTTAAAGTAATTCACTAATTCATCCTTTGTCATATGCTTTAATTGGGCAACGTCCAGATTCTCTGGAATAGTGATTAGTGACTCTTCATGTTTTCCATTCCCCTCCCAAAGTGATGAGGACAGAAGATGATTGCCTGAAACCTTGCAGTGAAAATGATCTGTTCCAAGAGAAGTTGACTGCCCAATTTCAGGAACAGAGAGTGACTTCGAAATTGCATCCAACTCCTGTCGCAAACCTGAGATTTCTTTCATCTTCTCAAGCCAATTTAAACTTTTGTTACAGTGTAATTGGGCATTTTGTTCCCATAAATTTCTTTCAAACTCTTCTTTAAGACTCCTAATACAATTTCTTATCACCATATCCTCAATCTCTTCTTGAAATTCACGCTCCAGATGCCACTGCCAAAGAGATGAATCAGACAAGCGTACCATATCATCCATATGCTTGAATGAAGTGTCTACTGTGTTCTTTAAACTATCAAATGTTTTGTCAATGTTTATCCATGTTTTGGATACATTTTCTTCTAAAATACCACCCAGTCCCACCAACTCAGAACCTGAATTAATCCTCCTCATGGAACTAGATGCTTTGATCTTGTCAACTTCTTTCCTTAGCATCTTAAAGTGCTCTTTATATACATTTTTAAGACAGCTTAAAGATATTCTTATACTGCCATGCTCTTGCAGAACTTCTGAAAAGCTTGAAAATGACTCTTTCCGCATCACTTGATACCCTAAAGAACCATTTTCATCTGGATGCACTTTATAATGATTTAAAATTTTCTGCAGCTAGCAATTTCCAAGTCTTTCTGAGCAATCTTCTCAGAAGCTTCCTGCTCAACGGCGTTGACCATGGCCCTGATGACAGAGTCACTCACCATCCTTGAAATGGTCAACCTATCCTTAATATCTTCAAGATATGAATCAAAATCCTCAAGAAACTCAACCTCCAAATTCTCACCCTCTCTAACATTAGCACTTGTCCCATCATCACGCGAATCCATGTTACAACTAATAGTTCTTAAACTCACCAGTTTTTGAGAAGTCAACAAATCCAATGACTACAGAGTTTGACAATAATGACTGAAACAAAAAAGAGCAGACTATTTAGTTCAAATTCCATAAATAGGGAACTTAATAATAAGCTTGTCAGAAACACATAGCGCACAAGGTCACCAAAACAAGAAACGGCATACATGCACTGGAAATAATACAAGTACTAAAATTCAAAACCAAAAACCCGTTGCGAATAGCTTTTTCTTTTCTCATATGTGCTAGAATTAAACGACTTCGCTTGATTGGTTAAAGAAAATGAAATGAGACAAAAAAAAAAAAAAAGAAAGAAAGAAAGAAAGAGAAGAAAACTTGATAAAATTTCAAACTTCTCAATTTAGGTAGTAGAACAATTGCATAGACTTTAAATTGAATAACTTCCCATCACTTTCCCAGCAGCCAATCGAAGCAATGAGCTGAAGCAGAGTTTTCAGTTAAAAAGCTGAAAACATACCGAAAACTGAAAATGACCACGAAAATCGTAATTCTAAACCCCAAACTACAACTTCAAATTACAAATGAATCAATGAAACCAAAAGAAAAAAGATTTAAAACCATGGAGAAAGAGAAAGAGCTCAAAACTCAACTCACGCAGTAGAACCAAAAATAAAATGAGAAGCAAACTTACAAGTAAGCCGAGAAGTTTAACGGTCAAAAAAGTCTTGAAAATCCCGAGACGAAGGTTGAATATTTGAAAAGCTGCTGTAATGGAAGTTTCTCTTTCATCATCTCTGAGTCTCAGGTTTCTTTTGGTTTTTTAGGGTTTTTGGGAAAAAAATACCAACCAAGAGATGAAAATATCAGACAGTCCAAAAAGAAAAATGAAGGAAAAGCAAAAGGGCATTTGGTGAGCGGGAGAATAAAGAAAGTGAAATTAACCCCAGCTTTAATCTTATTTACGTAAATGCCCTTCGACTTCGTCAACGGTCAACTCGATTTTTGTCTCTTCTGAACTCCTCCGCTAACGGTGGAATTTGGATATGCTGCCACCACATAGATATGTGTTTAATTATTTTTAATTAAAAATAACATTTTATTACTTACATGTATATATATAATTTATATATTCATTTAGATAATGTATAAAAATTATTTCATAAAAAAATAAAATCTCGTAATATATAATTTTACATTTAAAATTTTGCTTTTATTCTTAATTAAAAATTAAAATTTACTTACTTTTATAAAATTTATATTTTCTACGAGAATTTTGTTTATCATTTTAAGTTCTATATACTTAGTATAAGTTGAATTATATGCAACATTATATTTGAGATAAATATAGCGAATTTTATATATATAAAAAAATAATTATTTCTTATATAATATATTTCATTTACAATAACTCAATTATTATATTACAATAATTTTGTGCTTATCTTTTATAAACTTTTAACAATATTAGGTAATTTTTTCGTAACTTAAGAGATCAAAAATTTTTCAAAAAAAAATTAAATTTGTCTACAGTATTGCAATGATCGTTTGAACGACCACCGTAACTATTGTTTCCAAAGCATTTAGAGATAAAAGAGTATATTTGAACTGTAATATATTTTTATTGGTCTCAATCAGAAGTAAAGTAAAAATAAGTTACGAGATAAAGCACAAAACATAAAATTGTCACTTAGATGCCGAAGAAAAATCTTAGTACTTTAAAAGCAACTTTGTTACACAACATAGAAGGAGATATCATGTATAGGAGCTCTCCAAAGTGCTTTGGTGCTCTTAACTTATGGGTATATATTGTGTACACATATAATATAAAGATACATATATATATATATATATATTTTTGTATTGTTTTGTATTATTTTAAATAGTGATGACCCATTTTAAAAAAAATATTTTATATAAATATAATTTTACCTATGAATTTATCAAGTCAAAATAATTAAAATAAAAAATAAAATATTAAGATATATACTCTTTATACAAAATATTTTTTCAAGCTAAGAAAAAAAATTAATATTTACTTGGCCATGATAATTAAATAGTGTTTAGAATATTTGTATATCCAATTGGATAAGTAAATAATTTGTTAATTAATAAAGTTAATTATTAATTAGTCAAATTAATTTTTTTAATTAAGCAATTATGATCACATCATCATGTCTTGGCTTTAACACTATTTTTTTTTTCCTTTTTTCTTTTTTAATCAAAAAGCATATATCTAATTTATATTTTATTTGATTAAATAATTATTACATTCTTTCTTTTTTAAAAAAAATTAAATTTAAATTTAAATTGTACTTTATATGTACCATCATTTATAAAATTATTTTATATTATATTATATTATATTTAACATCTATATTTTAATTTATACTTTTTATAAAAAATTTGTTCCTAAATAATTAACTATACAATTTATTTTGACCATCAATATATCAACTAATTATGAGGATAAATAGTACATGAATA
>NW_019013651.1:10456-20459 GCF_000150535.2 Carica papaya | reverse complement strand
GAACTTCTCAAGAAAGATTAGATGTCAAAGTAAACAGCAAGAATCCATCAATCAATATTTTTTTTCTGTGGGAATCAAATTATATTGATTATCTTCTCTAGACACTTCTAATATGTTAACTAAGTTCTTTTCAAGTTTGTAACATGAGCATCCATATCCTCATTATAGCAACGAAAAAGATTCAAATCCAAGGTCCTTTTCGCATAGAAAAATAATAAATAAACAGACAAGAAATGCATTACAAATAAATTACTTAGGATCCACATAATTAACCTAATAAGGGGTTCTATCAAACTTCGAACAACCACCCCTTCTAAGCCAAGTCTAGGTATTTCATACCTGTACCATATATTACAGTCTGGACATACTGTTGTTCAGGTAACTACTGGTAGACTTACACTTGATCCACGCTCTACTCAAAGGACGTGTGCTTGAAAATGGATGTCAAAGTAAAATATAGATTGAACAATTTCCTACCAGCTTATCTTTTTAGAATAATTGGTCACCCAATCAACTATTTTTATATGCCCTGTCCCTTTCCCTTCATCTTTTTGGTTGACAAAGTACGTAACATCCACAACAAACATTTTTTCATCTTTCTTTCATTTGGAAGGGGTAAAGAGAATAATTATCTGCCATGAGAAATTAACATAATGCTTTTCTAAACTAGAATTTGCCAATCAAGGTAGGAGATTTTGCAGCTTAGCCCAATTAAAAACATGTACCCACATATACCAATATATCAAGACAAGTTCCAACCTTCAAAGAATAAGTATTCACAGAAGTATTTATCAGGAAAAAAAAAAGCTGGTCATGGAAGCATCTCAGTTCCTCTTTACTCATGGTACATGAATAAGAGCCAGTTTTTTGGATTTTTGGTTACTGATACAATCTATGCTCAATGGAGGATTTTGGTAATCTTATCGAAGTCCTACTTGATGTTTAAATATTAGATTGATGATCATACATGAGAAACATAGATTCATTAATAATATATATATATATATGTATACTTGGTAAGTAATTAAAAGCTCGCGCTACTAGGGTTGACAAGAACATAATTGTTCCAAGTGTAATAACCAACAGTTGTCCCCATAGGTAATTGAGGAGACAAAATGATTTCAAAAGCATTTGAAATGGTTTATGTTCATGCATTGCTGCTCTATAAATACTCAGGCACAACACCTTTCAAACACATCACTCTTTACTCACTTAGCAAGCACTGAATTAACTTCTTGTTCTTCTTCTCCTTCCCTTTCTCTCTCTCTCTCATATACAAAAACACACATACACACATATTTACTTACATAAAATATAACATCTACTAACTTAGCAAGCACTGAATTAACTTCTTCTTCTTCTTTTTCTTCTTCTCCTTCCCTTTCTCTCTCTCTCTCTCATATACAAACACACACATACACACACATATGTGGGTGAAGAGAATAATTATCTGCCATAAGAAATTAACATAATGCTTTTCTAAACTAGAATTTGCCAATCAAGGTAGGAGATTTTGCAGCTTAGCCCAATTTAAAACATGTACCCACATATACCAGTATATCAAAACAAGTTCCAACCTTCAAAGAATAAGTAGTCACAGAAGTATTTATCAGGAAAAAAAAAAGCCGATCATGGAAGCATCTCAGTTCCTCTTTACTCATGGTACATGAATAAGAGCCAGTTTTTGGATTTTTGGATTTTTTGGTTACTGGTACAATCTATGCTCAATAGAGGATTTTGGTAATCTTATCGAAGTCCTAATTGATGTTTAAATATCTTTTGTACATGGGTCGGCATCCCTTTACTGCCTGTAACTAATAAATATACATTATACTTTTTATTTCAAAGTAAAAAAAAAAAGAATACCAAACAAGGGGAGCATACACAATTGTGCTTTTGGCATAGTTTTGGTTACATTTACTGAGGTCCAACAAAAGCTCCATCAACTATAATTGGAACAAACTACATATACTGGATCATTTTCCTCTTTTCACCCCACTTCAGGAATAGTCAACACAATAAAGATACCAATCCCCAAAAATTCAATTTTTCACAAAACAATGATATCCAATGGGCTCATAAATTGTCAATAAAGCATCACAGGGAGAGGAGAAAGTTGAAGTTACCTTGTTTTTAACCAGTTCAGAAAAGAATTTGAATTGGTATACATCAATATCCCCATGAAGAGCAAGGTCAAGACCGAATACCCACCATCTCTTTGGAAGTTGCAATGCAAAATAACTTTTCTTCTGAGGCATAAACCAACCCCCCAACCAACTCTTATGGCAAATGTACCTCATAAAAGTATGAAGTCCATCAAACCAATCTGTAAACAGTAGATGATCAGACAAGATCAGTGCAACACTTGGCAATGAAGAGACTTTCTCATGAAGATAAAATAGGATCTACTAAGAGATGATATCAATTGCTCAGGCTACATATAATCAGAGAAACAATATCAGAAACTTTTCTCTTTGCAGAAATAAATTGCTCGGAGGAAGCTCAAGCTGAATTAGAACCAACCGTGGTTTCCAGGAATCAGAAAGCATTGAGGCCCATCATATTGCTCCAGATCAGAAATCCCATCAGGCATTTCAGGCTTGTTTACGGCTATATGCCCTTGTTTATACCAAGGAGGAGGCTGCAGAGCATATTCAAAAGGACAAAAGAGGCGTCTTTCGTAGGTAAATGCGGAAGGATTCGGATATCTGTATAGAGCATTAATAATGGAAATTAAACAAATATGAAGTGTCTAAGCCTTCAGTTTAAGGATTAAAGATTCAACCAGGTCAAATACAAGTGCAAGCAATTTCAAGATTCTTGATATTATGTTAAGAATCCCCCTTCGAGATATGACCAACTTACGCAAGATCTCCTCCAATAAGAAGTAAGTCGCCACGTGGTAGAGTAAGCATGGAATCACCCTTAGTAAGTCGGATGAAAGGCTGAGCAAGTAGTCGTGCAACCGAATAAGACGAGTTCCCACCATCACCAGTATCTGCCATGAAATCAAACCATAGATCTTCTTTTCCACTAAAATGATCATAGAGAAGATCTCCTTGTTGAGCACCATCTTGAAACCTGCTCATTGCTGCCTGATAGCAGAAAAGGGAAAAGAGAAGAAATTCCATTAAGAAGTGTTTGCATGCCTCTTGCACAGGAGAATACGGTTTGTATGTTATTAAAGAAAAAAAGAAACAGAATTATGTTATGAAAAGCAACTATAACTTCACCTGCATCATGCGCATATCAAAGCGACCAACAAAAACAGTTACTGATACCAGGAGGTCAAAAACAGTCTTGAATAAATCAGCTGATGTTCTGCACAATATAGTCCACCAGAAAGGAAAGCCTTTCTTAGGAGAATAAGAAAGGAAAGCTAAACGAAACAATCCACCTTACAGAAATTTCTCCTTTTCCTCAGGAAATTACTACCCGCTTGAGGTAAGGGGGGCAGGCAGAAAGAAAAAGGTAACAACATCATCAACATACCCTGAATACCAAGGAACCATATCTAAGAAATCTGGCTTCATTTGCTGCTTTTTCAGTTTCTCATATTCTTCAACAGATAAGGGATGAGTAAGAGCCCACCTGATGATTGAAGCAAGAAAAAATGGTAAGGAAGAAAGAACACAGAAGGCAAAGTATAAGAAATGCAATTGATCCCAGTTTCTGAAGACACGAAAATGAAAAAAACTATTCTGAAAGTTGTTTTTTTCTCCAATATCCTTCAAAAGACAAAAAATCAACAAGCTAATAGAAACCATGATAATTGTAATGATTATTTTAAAAAAAAAAAGAAAAGCTTTTGGTGATAAAAAAGCTACACTAATTGGTAGGTTATGGGCTAAATCAGATATTAATGCATCTGATATGAAATGCGGATCATATGAAGACAATATCTGATATTATTTCTTAACGTAATCCTCATCTCGCCACCCCAAAAGAAAAAAAAAATCTGGAAAGAAAGCAACAAAAGAAGAAATGAAATGACAAAGCATAAAAGATGAAAGAAACATCAATCAAGGCAGTAGAGGCACATCACAATAAATGGCCGAGCATTAATATCCACACTTTGGACCAAACAAGTGCATCTGTCTCCACAATCTTGCAAACATTTGACAATCAACAATATATTACCCATTAAATTCGAGCCAGAAATCATCACTCACCCTGTTGACCTCTCCACTACATAATTTGCAATGTAAAGGCCAATAAATGTGGCCCATAACGAGTAAATGGGAGAAATTTCATCTGATGAATCTGGACATGAACCACTGCATGCCAACTGCAAATGGTGCAAAAAGAACAAAAAATGAAAACGTAGAGGGGGTGGAAACCATCTAAGTAACAGAATATTTATAGGATAATACCAGACAATATTAAAGTTATAAGCCCTTGGAGCCACACCTCCCCATAGATGACCCACTTGGATAGAAGCGGATAATCACTTGCAGACCCAACTGGAGCAAACCAAGATGAGCAGACTTGGTCTTTCAACTCATTCATTATGAGGAATTTTGCAAGCCATGGATTGTTATTATCCTCCTTTTTCCAAAAGGAAAACCAGCCATAGTTTTTTTGTTCAGGTCTTTGTCTCAGAATAGCACGGTTACCACAATGACTGTAAAACACGCAGCAGGCTATACTGAGAACCTGCCAGAGTAAGTAAGAGAACCAGTATTCACATGTTTGCTACTACAAGTAAATATGCAAGTCATAATAAAATGAAAATTAAATTTTCATCACTTACAGCACAATTTTGAAGAATGGTCAGGATCTCCGGCCTCTTGCCAGCAACACGAGAAACAAGACCAACATACCAAAGCCCAAGAAATATAACGTGAAAGACAAGAAGAAAGAGAATAGAAGACACATAAATTGTCAAAAACAAAGACAAGTTCATCCTCATATCCACTCCCATTGATTGAAAACTAGGAAGATGATACAGAGCTGCAACCAAAATCCAGGCTATGTACCTGCAGAAGTGATCTCACAAGGTTAAAACTGCGACTTATGCTAGCCATGTTCTAGCATAAAGAGCAATAAAATCAACCATTCAGATATACATTAAGAGTAAAGACTTACCATCTACTGAAATTTGAATAGCTTGGTTTGATGGTCTTCCCTATAAACGGAGATGAAAAGAAGTAGAAGAAGCCAAGCAAACAAACGTACATAGACCACCATTTGATATTATTATCCAACTTCTCTATCAGTGTATGAATGTTATCTGATGAAATGAAAAACAAACAACCAACGACTACAGCAATGATGGCATGACGTGAATGCTCGTGTGGATAAGGATAAGTATGTGTTAGAATTGTCCTGACCCTCTCCATTTTGAGAGTATCCAACAAACCAGCAGAATGTTTATCAGAGCCCATCACAGCAGCTTATAGTACTAAACCACTGTATAGACCAGCTCCAGAATCCTAATTACCAATTCAGTAAACGTAACCTTATTAGAAATATTGAAGAAACAAAAGAAGTGTGCATCATCAAGCGGATTAATTTCATAAAAACCTTACAAGAACATTGTAATCACTAAAACTTGTAATTAACTGTGATAAAAAAAGACTAAAGACTGTCATATATTATATTGATCTTTCATCTTCCTAGGTTCCCGATACTTTCTTCTTGTAAAATGTAAGAGAAGTTTATGATGTTTTCAAAAGCCTTCAAATCAGTAACTTCAGCTAATTTTATCAGCATATAGCTGCTGGTATCTTCAAAAGAAATTTTAATTAATTTATCTCGATGATGGTTTTGCCTATGCAAATCAATTCGCACAAATAAGGAAACAAATTAGAACATCATTAATATGGAGTAAAATGAAACTGTTACTTCAACGAAACATAAACACCGCATTAATAAAAAGTAGAAAGCAACTGCTACTTTAATGATTAAACAATTAACAGCATTCCTTTCGTTAAACTAACGATTCCTAATCATAGAACAGCACAAAGACACGGCTAATCATAGAACAGCGTAACGACTCGGCTAAGTTTGAATTATCGAAAAAACGAACTATCCACTTTCAGAAGGATGAGAAAATCCCAATTCATCGAAAGATGGAAGGAAATCTCGTGTGCTGTTAAACCTAGAGGGAGGCTAAATCATTTTAAACAGAAAACGCGCAGACATGTCAACTAATATATCTCCAATCAAACTCAATCAACTCGTAACTCTTCCATTTCCCATAGAATATAAGCAACCAAATAGAACAAAATGCTTTTTAACTCGTTTAAAGAAGCAGAATGAAACCAGTAAAAAGCCGACTCATGTGAAGTCAAGTAAAGTGAAATTATATGGACATTATTAGAAGAAAAACAAGTGATAAAGAACATAAATTGGTGCGAGAAATTGAGAGAGGAGAAGAGAAAGTACCTGAGACGAGGGGCGATGAGATGGACAAAGAATGCGTGCATGCTATGGATCAAAATAAAATAAAAAGGAAAGAAAAAAAGAATAGGCTCTGGCATTTGGCATCTGAGAATGTCTGAAAAGAACATAACAATCACATATTCTCTTTCAGATTCTTAACCGACCAAGCAACCCAGTCAGTCAAGGGGGGATGGATTAGGTGTTTTTTCCTTTTTTCCTTTGTATAGTTCCGTGTGCCTCTGATGCCCTAACCTGGTTCGTCGAAGGAAAATCGTATTATTCAATTTAATAGTATTAATAACTTTATATTAGATGTTTTTTGAGAATTAAACATCTTTAAATTTTTTGTCATTTGAAATTAAATGATTTCAAAAACATTAAACAAGAGAAGTCTAAACGTAAACATTTAGTTTGTTCTGGCATATTACCACATGGTTTAAGATCAACTGTCATCTTAGCATATGAAATCTTTTGCATATATCTTTAAGGCTTAAAATTGATAAAAAAAAATTACTAAATCTTTTGGTGATAGATTTTAAGTTTTTAGAACAAATTCGAGCAATAACTCTATTTAAATATATTTTTTTAAATTTTTAAATTTGATATTCATTAAAATTAATTATTTTTATTTTATTTAATAGTTTACACAAATTTTATTATAATTATAATTTTTTGTTAACTATAAATACATTTTTATTTTTTTTATTTTTTGCTCTTAAAATTATAATTAAAAATAAAAAGTTCTACCACAATTCTACGATCTTAATTGCTTTAAAATCATGACATGTAAATACTATGTAGTTTATCCAAATAAAGTATTTAAAGTTATTAAGTTATAAATCATATGTTCATTTATTATTTTATGATGTGAGGTAAATATTCAAAATTTCGAGAAATTTTTTTTTTTACACGTTTTTGTTGCTTTTATGGTAATGTCTTATACTCCAGACTTATTAATTATTTTAGTAATATTTTAATGAATTATATAAATATATACTTATTTATATATACATATATATATATGTATGTTACATGCTATGTTTAAAGTTATGTCTAATGTTACTTATTGAATTACTAATATAATAAATGATTTTTTATGCATCTTAACTATGTACTAGTATCATATTTCAAATAAAAGATAAACAGTTCTTATAAAATTTAAAATATATTATTTTCTTAAAAATAAATTAAGATGATGACATAATGATTTTAATAAGTATTATCACAATTTATTATATTCACTATTTAACATATATAATTTCCTGTAATTTTTTGAAATTGTTGGTTAATTTAAAAACTCAAACTAAATGTTTGTAATAATTTATGGATCTAAATTTGTGGTTTTATCTTGGTGCATATTTATTAACCGTGTTCATAAACGGTCAGTAATAATTCAATTCTACGGCACATATGCTTAAGAAAAAAGTAAATTAAAATTTATAAAAATATAAAAAATGCAGATCGATATTATTATATGTATGTTAAAGTCAATTGTAAATGTTAGCATTAATTATTAATACACGAATTGAGACATAATGAATTGGTCAAACATTTTGTGTATAAACTCTGTAAATAAATTATTAATTGTTACGTAATGAGTAAGGTGGGTTGGTGGGAAGAGTAGTCCGGCCCAACCCAAAAGAAACAGAACACGTAACTGGGCTACTACTATTACGTTTGATTGACAAAAACAGAAGTCATGAGTACGATGTATCCACCCGTTTAATTTTTCAAACCACCATTGATGATCGTGCAACTCACTTTCTCTCCTTCATAAAAGATTCCTTGCCCAACTGGGGAGATCATATCATGTTTCAAATTTATCTCTATTTCGTGATGTTATTTTTTATAGGACAATAAATTATCTAATTTGATAAATTTTTTTTTTTAAAAAAATATTTTATTCGACATCTATTAATGTTTTATATTGTGAATTTGAACTTAGTTGGTATTAATTATTTTTTATTATTTTGAATCTGATATGAAATTTTCTCATTCTGACGAGTTACGTACTTATCGTTAGTTCCCGCTAATATTATATTTATATGTGATATTTGATGTAATATTTTTATTAATGTTTTCATCGTTTATTTTATTTTTTTATTTTTGTCTTGATCTCCAATCTCTTTCTTTTTCGTTCTTTCGTTAGTATTCTTAATTTTTATTATTCGATCTATGATTCTCAACTCAGATTTCTCTTACTCTATATTAATCTCTCTTTAGATGATCTACACATCTTTTTCTTCTAAAAAAAAATCAACTTCCTTCTTGCTCTCCTTACCTTGCTTTCTTACTCTCAACATGATATGTATCTTTTACTTCCTCCAATATTGATCTATCTGTTTCACTCTTCTCCCTTTGATCTCTCCATTTTTCTTTTTTTTTTTTTGCTTCAACATCTATATTAGTAACTAAAAAAAAATTATTCAACATCATCATCATCATCGTATCAACCTTTTTTATTTGTATTATGGGCAATATCAATTGTCATATCATCATCGTTAATGTTGAAATCACCAGTTATCATTATCGCTTATTGATTATCATTTTTTATCGTTACTTCATTCTCGTTCTCTTATTATTTATAAATAAAAGAATATTTTTTTTTTATGTGTATAAACCTTTTAACTAAAATTGTTAACTTTAAACAAAATTTTTTGATAATATTTTATAAAACTTATCCAAAATATTTGAGAAAAATAAGAAAAATATCAAAAATAATATTATGTAAAAAAATATCACATGTGAACGTGATAAACAATATTAGTAGAAATTAACGACGAAATACTTATTTGAATTATTTCTTAAATTATATAATTGAACCATAAAAAATATAGAGGGTATCATTTCAACGTTGTGAAATATTACACGTGCCAATAAATTATTTTAAACAAATTATATATTATAATATAATTTCACCACTAAAACAATATGGTATATATCAATTAATATAGAGGGGTATGTATGGTAGAATCTTTAGTAGAAGTATCTTGTTGGTAGCAGTGAATCACACTAGTTGCTTGCAATAGTTGACCTAATGCTGGATATGAAATGGCACTTTGGGCAGAAAGTGAGTGGGGGGAGATAAGAAAATACTTCCCCAAGTTGAGGAGCCAACCAGGAAGCACAACCACGCAATGTAGAAAGTTGGTTATTGAAGCACAAAAACAATTTTATTTTTCAACATCAACATTTTTGCTTTGCTTTTCACTTTTGTAATTATGTCCATTGGGTAATTTTTTAGACATATATATATATATGTGTGTGTGTGGAATTTTTTTTTTGAATAATAACGGAAAAAGACTTAAATAATAATAATAATAATGGTAATAATAAATAGACTTAAATAATAATTTGTCTAGGATCCATAGAGTAGAATAGGATGCATATATATATATATATATGTGTGTGTGTGAGAGTAAACAAGTCATGAACGAGTTGGTGGATTTTGTAGGTGGGGTTGGAGAGGCCGAGACATTGCTTTTCTCGGCAAAACCTGTGAAAGTGTTAGGCGCACTAGTCACCATCACATTTGCAATTTTGGCAACGCATATCATAAGATTTGCTAATAAATCAAAAGGTCAACTTGTTTTGTAGCGCCCGGAAAGGAGGAGAA
>NW_019013649.1:7893-19240 GCF_000150535.2 Carica papaya | reverse complement strand
CCACCGAGGGTCCTAAGTGTGTTTTATCGCAGGAACCAGTGCAAGTTTGGCTGAATTCAGCCAAAAATGGTTGAAAATAGCCAATCCGAGGCTGATCGCCGCCCCAGGCGGCGGCATTATCGTCAGAGCACGACAGAGCCGCCATGCCAGAATTCTAAAATTGGCCGAATAGGCCCTGGGTATGATTTTTGGGTTTATTTGGGACACTTGTAGGTACCGTAAGTGCATTTCAGTTTCCGAAAAAAATTCAGGGAACCTAAAGACCGCCCGTAGGCGCAGTAACAATCTAGTTTTTAATGTCGAATCAAGTACGGACCACTCTCCCTATTTCCTATCATGAAATTAAAGCTCAAATAAATAATAATACAGTCCTTTGTACAAATTAAATGGATGTGCTAGATTAATTACGGATTGCTAATGGAACCCAAATCGGACATTGTTTTCTATCGATTAGTGTTAATTTATTGTACAGTCTAAAAGCATGATGATATCTAGTTTATTTATTGTATGGTTTAAATGCATGTATTACTGTCTTACTTTTGACTACTGTTGATTTTGAAAATCTAAGATATGATTGTATTATTGGATGCATGTTACTTGTTTATATATCTATATTTGATTTGGTGACATAGACTATGGACAAACAGGAATGGGATGTGATCTGATAAATAGATAAGGTGACAGCCTCACTAGATATCTTGGGATATGGTGGACGAACCGGTTTCATAGGGAACCCTACCGTGAACATTGTCTCATACCAGACGGGGTATGGAGACTTGGTCATTTGGCGCTCATACCAAATGGGTTATGGGGACAACTCGTTTCATCCTCATACCAGACGAGGTATTGAGGTTTAATATCTTGGTGCTCATACCGGACAGGATATGGGGACGGCCCTAGAATTAAGATTGTTAAGGAAAATGGTTCACGTGTAGCGAGGACACCCCTATGGATCACCATGGATACTAGTAGGCTGGTGAAAAGAGAAATGGTGATGATTAGTTATTGTTAATGAATACGAATTTATGATATGATTTATGTTACTGATTATGCATGGAATTGTGATCTGTATGATATTATTGCTTCTATAATTTGTTTCTATAAATTCCCTAATGGTAAGAAAAAGGGTAAATGGTTTTATCTTAAATAAATGTATTAATTTAAATCTACTGCTCCATTGGTTGTTTTGATTTTATACCAATATTTGCTTCTGTGACGGCGATATAGTGTGATGTCCTTACTGGGCTAGTATACCTCACCCCTTATTAAACCATTTTAGATCAGGAGGACCCGGTTCCTAAGCTCGATCCGCAAGAAGGCTACAAGTAGATGCTAGATACTTTATAGTTTCCTTTATTTCTTCCATTTTTTGTATTTCTTTCAGAGAATTTGTTCCATGATGTTTGTTAGTACTTTTAAGTTATCGTGTAAGGGGTATTAACCTTAACCTTTATTTCACTTCTGCACTCAAATTATTATATGTAATTCCTTTTAAATTTATGGGGTCATTACAATTTCTCCCGGTGCTGCTACAGAACTACTCTTTTCTTTTGTGTTCTTATTCCTTGGTTTCGAAATGGGTTTATTTGGGTAGATTTCATAGAGTATAAAATTAGTTATCTTGATAACTAATCAGAATGATGCCTTATATTCCCTATGAATATAGTACTGTAGTCCCACATGAATATAAATATTATAAAGCATGTTTTTCTATTTCTGGATGAACATAGTACTCCACAAAGCTAATTTTTTAAGTTGGAAACACTAAAAGAGACTTAATGTATCATGTATTTTAGTATCATGTTGTCGTTTCTCAACCGTCCAGCCTTCAGTCCTTTGTTGGATCGTATATCTAAAATTTGTATTGGGTCGAAGAAAATGCTCCAGAGTGTACTATCAGTAAGAAAATTAAGCATTAACAAAATCCATTTGACCTAAAAGACAATCTTAAAGAGTTAAGTGATGAAAATTTTACTAACAAGATCAATATTATCATCCATATATTGAAATGAATGGGCATCTTGTTCATCTTGTCTCTTAAAAGCATTAGGAATTGCTGCCTCAGCCTCCGTCGTGATATTTATTCCTTCGGTAGCTAATCGCCCTGCCTGTGCAACTTGATGTGCTTCCTTTTCTTTCTCTTCTTCTTTCACTTTCTCTATAAACTCCTACATTATTTTTTGTTTCATGATGGATTGTTTTAATAAATTCCCCAAAAAAAATCGAAACCTTCACATAGATATATGATATTTAACTTACCTGAACAATTTTTCAGACTCTATTAGTAATATTGAACCATTCTCTTCTTTTTCTAGCTGAATCCTTATCTATAGCAACTCCCTCACCACATTCTACAAATGGTTGAATTTTCCAACCATTGAGATTTAGGATCTCAGCTTCAGATGGAATTGATGACATCTTATGTATATGGAGAAGATTGAGAGAGAGAGAGAGAGAGAAAGAGAGAAATGTATACTGGGAGACGGAGAAAGCAAAAAAAGGGATAAGCAGTAGAAAAGGATTTAATGGTGAAGGGTCATGTACATTAATTGAAGTGGCCTTGGGTGGATTCTTTTTAAAAAGGTGATGATAGAGATTTCATTTTATTATTATTATTTTTGATAAAAAAGGATAGATTTTATTATATTTTCCCTGCCCATCTACAACTTTCTTTTTCTCCCCTTCCAATGCATGCCCTTTCCTTATTCATAAACCATTAGACTTATTTTATATTTTGCAATATATCTATATTTATGTAATGATTATTAATGTTGTGAATTTAATTGTAATTTAATTGAAATTCTCAAAATCTTATAATATATATATACTATAAGTAGTTAATTAAAATAATATTTAAATAATTAAACTTTTGAAGTGATTGGCCACAGGTCGAGAATAATATGTAGCATGTCATGACTGATGCTAAAATCTTAAAGTCTTTAAAAAATTTAATTTAATTTTTATTTTCAAAAATTTGGTACATATATACTAAAATTCTAACATCCCACTAACCTTCGCGCTTAATTTGTAATTAGAAAATCCTTATTTATTCGGGCCCTAAGGTCACTTGAACTCTTTAAATTATCTCGTAATTTTTATATCGTATATTTAATTCATATTTTTAATTTTATTCTGAAAATTATATTTTATAATTTTATTATTTTTGCCAATTTTACTTTATCATTTTTATTATATTTTTATTTTATTTAAAAATAATTTTTTAGGAGAAAAGATGAAAAAAGGAGCAGAATCCCATGGGAAAATATCCACAGAAAAACCCACCCGCGCAAGCATTGCGCGCCCTGAGCGCATGCGTGCGGGCGGCCTGCACTGTGCGCATGTCCTGTCTGCACGAGGCACAAGGCTGGTCTGCGCGCGCGACCCATTGCGCTTGGACAATACTTTTATGTGTCTTGTTCACAAATAATCTCTTTAAGAAATGTTTTCTTTTCAATAAACTGATAATTTTATAAATTAGAATTATCAATAAGACATATTTCTAGAGGCTTATTAAATTTTAACCAATAAAATATTTTCACTATTATTATAAATATTATTTATAATTTAATTAATTTGGTAAAGGGTTTAATGGTGAAGGGTCATGTATATTGATTGAGGTGGCCCTAAATGGATTCTTTTTAAGGAGATGAGGACATTGATTTCACATTTTTATTATTAGCTTTTATAAAAAATCAGACTTTATACCTTTTATTTTTCTTTGTTTTATCCTAAATAAATTATTATTTACATTTTTCCCGCCCATCTGTAACCTTTTTTTTTTTTTCTTTCAATCCATGCCCTTTGCCCACTGATAAAAACCATTACCTTTATTCTATATTCTCTAGTATATATAATTATTATAAAAACCTACATTTATTTCATGACCATTAATGTTGTGGATTTAATTACAGTTTAATCTAAACCTACTAAACTTTATTATTTATATATATAAGTTTATAATATTTCAATATATTCATGTGTGTATTTAATGATATAAAATATTGAACACAATTTAAATAATACTTCTTGTTTTTTATTACAAAGAATATCCCTCGTATATATTCAACATTCTACCAACAATTATTTAATATATATTTGTATGAGACAAATACATATTGTAAATATAGTTCTCCAACATGTTTAGTGTCTATGATGTCTATTTTTAATTCCTAATTGTGTTTTATTAATAAAACTATTCATTTAAATTTCAAAAACTAATATGTTTAGGAACTGTTGATTAACCTTGAAAAACCATGTGTGAAAAATATTGTATAGTAGAGAAATACAAGTAATTTCACAATGTTCTTGTTACTCATCGACTTTAATATCAGAGCCTGCTATGTTTAACTTTTTCTCATGAGGAAGATGGTTAAGTCTTTACTTACCTTTGGTTGATCAAGAATTCACATCAAGTGGCTGCTGATTAATTGTAGACATGACTCTTAGTAATAAAAAATAAATACTTTTTATATAATCAAAATTCCTAAAAACACCTTTGGTTTTTCATTAGCAGTATCTTTCTTGCTAGATCAAAAGTTATCCATCACATCTACCTTAGAAGGTTTGAATTCCAATTATAACTTATATATGCCTCTGCTACGTGACTACTATGTATATTAAAAAACTAATTTAGAATTATGAGTAGTTAGTTAAGAAATTCAAATAAATAAGTTTATAGATTGATTACTCACATGTCAAGAATAATATGTAGCATGTTATGAGTAATCTATTATACAAGGCCAATATATCTTATGCCAAAATTTGTTTTAAACCTATGCTTGTTACTCTAGCGTTGTCAAAAACTAAAAATGATCAATTTATGGAATTACAGAAAAACCATTAGTAATTTTTTCCTAAGTTAATTTAGTTGTAATTTCTTCTTCAAGAATATAAATTTGATAATCACGTGTTCAATGGCACACAATTGGAATTTTCACTTTGTAAAAAATATTTTGCTTCTCATAAGGAAGAGATGTTAAGTGTGTAGTTATGTTTGGTTTATCAAGAATCCCCATTAGGTGGTTGTAGATATATCAAGTCTATAGCAGTATCTCTCTTACTATATAAGAAGTCATCCATCACATCTACCTTAGAAGGTTTGAATGCTAACTATAACTTATATATGTGTCTGTTATATGGACTAACTGTATATATTAGAAAAAATTACTTTAAAAATTACAAGTAGTCAGCAGTATCTATAATTTCTAGTTATTGGACATGTATGTCTATTGGTGGTATAATAAAGTCTTTTTTTCCATAGGCCAGTCAATCAAATAGAATGTGTTAAGTCTTAAGTAAAATTCACTTATTATGCATACATGTATACATCAAACACATATATAAGACTAGGTTTTATATACTACTTACAAAGCAATTATATTCATATACAATTTAAAATGGGGAAAAAATATCTTTCTGAACATAAATTTTTCAGGGGTAATTTTAATCACGATTGAGATCGATGAAGAGTGGATTAATAGAGAAACTAATTAGATTAAATGTTAAAGTATCATATCTTCTTGTAAACTATATGAAATATATATGTATATATTCTAAAGCAAGAAGAGAAAGAAGAATCACCTGAATTTCTTCTTGAAAATGACTTATAGGTTTTGAGAAGACAACCATGACTTCTACTTCATATTACCGCAGTACTTTATTAATATCTATAATCTCTTGTTGCTGGACATTTCTACGCATTGACTATTTAATAAAATGAATAATTTTTTATGAATTAGGTAATAAGATGATGTACATAAATTTCAAATAAAATTCAGTTACTTGGTGCAAGCACGCATATGAAATTGCGTAGTTTCATAAATTAATCATAGTTTGTAGTTAGGAAGAGCATGAAAGTTTTAGATTCTCTTTTAATAGCAAATAATCTAGATGATTCAATTATTAAAAAATGAGTTTAGGGATATCTTTCTAAGGTTTAGTTTGAGAAAATCGTTCAATCAATTAGCTTGTTCTAGAATCTATGTTATGAAAGAATTAGATTTTTTGGGGGATAGCTTTATGGATTCAGATGAGTAAAGAGTCAATGAATGGAAAAGCTAATTAGAAAAGTGTTAAAGAATTAGATTTACTGAATGAATTAAATTGAAAATAGTATCTATAATAATAGTGAAAATATTTATTGGTTAAAATTTAATAAATCTCTATAAATATATGTCTTATTGATGATTCTAATTTACAAAATTGTTAGTTTATAAAAGAAAATATTTCTTAAAGAGATTATTCGTCAATAAGAAGCATAGAAGTATTGTTCAAGTATTAAAGTATGATAGGAATAAACCGCTAGTTACAAATTATTTTTATCCACATTCTATTAAGAATAAATGCAAAGGATTAAAATGGAGCTAATGAGCATTCTTAAAGAAATTGTTACAACTGATAATTTTTTAAAATATTCATAAAATTGTTCCTTTATCTCATTCATTCAATTTTGAAGTATGGCAATTCGGCATTAATTATGAATTAATGAGGTAGTAAGGAAGATATATATGTATATGTATATATAGATGGTTAATAAGTAATTTTCTCAAGCATACAAATTTATCTATTATGTTCAAGTAAGAAAATATAGTGCATAGCCCTATATGATTGCTAGATTTTCGAATAAGGTCAACTACTTTCTCAAAAGAAAGTTTAAATTTGAAAAATTATAAATTATTTACCCAAATAAAAAATATTACTTTCTCATCTTTTAAGGAATAGAAAAACATAAAAATATCTACCCCTATCTCAAAAATGTGAACATGCTTTACAAACTTTTGTATGTAAGAAACTAAAGGACAAATACTATATAATCATTTCAGGTTAATTAAACGCCGAGGTTTTCTTTTATTCTTTTTAGATTCCAAAAAACAAGTTATTAAGAGTTTAAATCTTTGTAGTTTTTCATTTCTAAGAGGAATTATGTCGTGAAGTATATCATCTAGTATAGATTTTCAATCAACTCCCCCTTATAATAGTCCTAGACTTTTCTTATATTTTATATTTTATTTAATCTTAAATATAAACTAAGAAGTAGGCATGACTATATTTATGCGTCAGCATATTTTTGCCTGTGTATGTACATATATGAATGCATGTATTTATTTGTACATGTTCGTGCACATCATATATTTATTTATTGAAAGTACTTAATTTAAAATTGAATCACATAATTGAAAAGTTAATGAATTATTGTATTCGTTAATTTTTTTTAATATTTTTTTAATTTAGTCAATAAAAAAGAGAATCTATATGAATAAAGTTATTAAAGACTTTTTAATTTTTAATTAACAATGATAATGAATATTTCAATCTATGATATCACAATTAACTATTTTTTCATATAAATTATTTAAAAGCATTAAACTCATAGTAATAATTTCATTGTAGATATTTCAATATATATTTCATTATCAACTTTTTTAGATTTGTATTTATGTATGTGTTATCTTATCTTATCCTATGAGCTAATTAAGAGTTATGTACTCATTAGATAATTTCATGATTGTTTATTGTATATCTACTCATGTATCACTCTCTTATCATTTTGATTTGTGTTTATATCTATCCGTAGGTGCATGATTTAATTTAATTTATTTATTATTACATTTTAATATATACATACCAGTTTTAAAAATAAAAATTAAATTTAGTTTTTTTTTTTAAGTTTACAATTTTGGCTTCAAATATAACATTTTTGTGTAATAAATCAGCCATGACATGCTACATATTATTCTAGACATGTGAACAATCACTCGAAAAGTTTGTTTATTCAAATATTTTCTTAATTAACTACTCGTAATTTTTAAAATAAATTTTTTTGATATACACAATCAGTCCACATAGTAAAGGCATATGTAAGTTATAACTGAAGTACATACAGAGAAGAATAGACTATGAAGTACAAAATCTATAGGGGTGCACGGGCTTCCATGGAAGATTGACTATTTATTTACTTATTCATGCATATTTTCTTTCTATATAAATCACTTATATTCATCTATGTAATCAACCAATAAATGAAATATTTTGAATACATTATCATTGTCTCCCTTAAATTTCTATCTATCTCTCTTAATATCTATCTTTTCTCTTTGATTTTCTATCTATTCCTCTTGATATTCTTACTCTTATCATTCTCAAATCCTTCTATTTCTCCTCTCATTCTTCATCTTTTTCCCTCAAACCCGAATAAATACTTTCTTAAAATAGAACCATGTACCGGAGTCATGACAACTTGGTATCAGAGCCATGTACCAGATCCCAATGGGAGGTGGTGATGGCCAATGACCGAACTGCGAAGCTCTTCGATTAAATAAACAAAAACTTGATATGATGATCAAGTTGTTGACCACCGTGTTACATCTCCGGAGGATATGAAACCAACACCTGCTGCTATAGCTGTGCGCATAGGATAGAATGAGGTTTCAACTGCCAGTGCTACAGCTGTGAAGCATAGGACAGAAAAAGGTTCTGCTTTTTCTGCTATGGTGCGACGAAGAGGATGGAAAGATAAGAAGTGAACCAACTTTTAAGGAAAATAAGATCCATTTAAAGAAATTACAGAAGATGAAGAACCAAAAGAAGAAGAGGAAGAAGAAGAAAATGAAAAAGAAGGAGAAGGAAAAGCAGAAAAAGAAGAGGTGAAAGAAGAAAGAGAAGAAGAAAAAATGCTAAAGAAGGGACAGAAGAAGAGAAGAAGTAGAAGGAGAAACAGAAGAAGAAGAGGTGGAAGAAGAAAACATTACCGCCACGTTAAGAGATAGAACAGACTAAAGTGGCCGACAACTAATGCACTGGTGGTATGGGGAGGCATGCAGAGAGGATCTGATTTTTTTGTGGACAAGGTTGAAGTTGAAGATGAGAGTATTATGAGAACCTAAGTACAAATAGAGAAGAATAGACTATGAAGTACAAGGTCTACAGGGGTGCATGAAAAGGATTATGAAAATGTTTATAGGAAATCCAAACCCAAAGATTCTGTAATCCACTTGAACATTTGCTTAACTAGTCACTTCCTCTTCTATCTTCATTCAATAAATTTAGGAATTTCTTCTACAACCCCTTGGGCTTCCATGGAAGATTAATTGTTATGTAATCAACCAAGAAATGAAATATTTTTAATACATTATCACTATCTCTTGCAAATTTCTATATATCTCTCTCAATATTTATAACATCTCGCCCATTGTTGTGCTTAATTAATTTTGAAAACGCTACTTATTTGAGTCTTTGGCCGCATTAAACTCATTTAACTTACACTGCGTATTATTTATTGTAATTCATAAATCTATTTGATTTTTAATTATCTTTCTTTTATTTTATTTTATTTTATTTTAATTTTTATTATTTAATTTGGCATTTAACTTATTTAAATTAATTTTTAAAAATTGGAAAAAATCGAAAAAATAGCGAAAGGGGATGAAATCCCACGAGAAAAATCATGCGGGGAGGTAGAGCTGCTTGCGCAAGTGTCGCGCACTATGCACACTTACGCGCATAGCAGCTGTGGGACGTGCGCACGACATGCACTTCCCACGATTAGGTTTTCTCCCGTTTTGCCATTTTCTAATTCTTTTCTATATTTTTCTTTTGAAATAAAATAATATAATTTAAAACAAAATAATAATAATTTAAATTTAAGGCGGCCAAATGTCCGAATAAATAGAGTTTCCAAATCATTTTAACATAGTGATAGGCAAGGTGTTGCATCACTTCCATCTAAAAAAAATTAGTTCTCAAATTTTTTTCGAATAAGTCTTGATACTTCGTCCGCATTTTGTCCTCCAACTCCCACGTCGCTTCTTCCGGGGTGTGATGCTGCCAACGTACCTTCACTATGGGAATCATCTTATTATGTAAGGTCTTATCAGTCCACCCGAGAATTTTCACAAGAAGCTCCTCATAAGTCATTTCGGCCTATACTTGTTCCTTTATCACGAGAAATAACATGAGAAGGATCAGGGTGGTGCTTCTTGAGCATCGAGACATGAAAGACATCATGTAAACTTGCGAACTTCTAAGATAGAGTGAGGTAGTAAGACACAGGTCTAATGCACTCAACGATCGAAAAATGCCCCACATATCGAGGGCTCAACTTCCCTCTCTTTCCAAACTACATCTTGTCTTTGTAGGGATAGGCTCTCCAAAAAAATTGATCTCCTATGGCAAACTCCAAGGGTCACCCACGATTATCGGTGTAGCTCTTTTGATGGCTTTAGGTAGTTGCAAAATTCTTGCGGATGATTGCGACTTTCTCAATGGTCTCTTGAATGAGGTATGGTCCTTAGTGGTGCTGGTTCCCGATTTCACTCCAGCAAGTAAGGGAACGACAAGGCCTTCCATACAAAGTTTCATACGGGGCCATACCGATGCTAGAATAGTAACTGTTATTATTAGCGAATTCACAAAGAGGAAGATACTCGTACTAATTATCACTAAATTTGAGAACGCAAGCACGTAACATGTCTTTCAATGTCTAGATCGTACGCTCAGACTGACCATCCGCCTGGGGATGATAAGCAGTGCTGAAGTACAACCTAGAGCCCAAAGCTTCTTAGAAATTATCCCAAAAGTGAGAGGTGAACCAGGGTCACGGTTGGATATAATGGACGAGGGAACTCCATGGAATCGAACAATTTCATCCACATATAGGTGGGCTAACTTACTGGTGGAGTCTGTGGTTCGAATAGACAGAAAATGAGTAGTCTTGGTCAGCTTATCCATAATGACCCAACTGGCATTTCAACCAGAATAGGTCTTGGGCAATCTGGGGATAAAATTCATAGTTACGAGCTCCTATTTCCATTCCAGAATTAGAAGACCCTGTAGCTAGCCACTGGGTCTCTAATGTTCTGCCTTTATCCATTTACAAATAAGGCATCGGAAGACGTAGTAAACTATATCCTTCTTCATTCCTAGCCACCAATATTGTCACTTCAAGTCCTAGTACATCTTGGTACTTTCGGGATGGATGAATAACTTGGAAGCATGGGCAGTCTTGAGTAAATTTGTGCGTACTGCATCGGGGACCCAAATTTGGTTCTGGAATCTAATAATCCATCATCAAAGATCTTGAAATTAGGAGATTCATCCAAAGTGAGCTTACTCAGGCTCTTGATGAGTTCTTGGTCCGTGGCCTGTGCTTCCCAGATCTTCATAAAGAGATCTGGTAGGGTTCGGATCTGAGTGAGGTAGGTGTCTTTGCCATAATAGCTAAGGCAAAGTGATTGCACGCTGTCCATCATCTTCCAACTGGAGCCATGGTTCGGACCAGCACAACAGGCTTTTATCGACTTAGGCATCGAAACTACATTCCCTCTCTCGAGTGATAAATGATTTTAAATCA
>NW_019013648.1:0-16965 GCF_000150535.2 Carica papaya | reverse complement strand
TTACCAGATAAAACAACAAGATCGGTTGTATCAAGTCCAAGAGCAGAGAATTTGGAAGTGATAGCAGAAAGGCCTTCAGTAGAAGAAGGAAGAGAGCTGGTAACATCTCCGGGACTAGTTGTTCTGCTGTCTCTTCTTCCCAGCTGCACTTGCCATGATGGTCCTCCATCCTGCAAATCTCATAATTTAATTATCTCTATTAATAATTAATTAAAATTTTTTATTATATATATAGTAATTAGTTAATCAAATTACCAAAACGACCGAAACTTCGGATGCAATAGCCAAAATATCAGCACAAGAAACGACGCCAGGACAAACATTCTCTACCGCAGTTTTAATGGCATCGACAACTTCGAATCCAACTAATGAGTTCGAGTTTGGAAATACATTTTTCTCGGTCACTATGCCGTCTGCAGGTGAACTATCAAGTAGAACTGATCCGTCACACCCCTGTATGAAAATACATGTATTAGTGAGATATGTACATATGTATACATATATATCAATCGGTCAATAGACAAGTAGCTAGAATATGTGCCATATACATAGGGATCTACATGTATTCTGATATATAAGCATATTTTGGAACTTAGAGAAGAGAGATATGTAAATTACTTGAACGAAGCAATCGTGAAAGTGAAGTCGAACAAGTTTAGCGCCAGTTCGAACATTACTCTGTCGAGCTTGTTGAATGACTCCGCGTATAATACTCGTCACATTAGGGCAACTCGTGTCGTAAAAAGTAGAACTAAGCTGAGCATGAGTGGATGCTACAAGCAATGTCAAAGAAACAAGAAGGTACAAAATTTTTCTAATTGGAAACCTAGACATGGCGACTAAATAAGCTCTTTTTCAAATTATGAGCTTAATTTAAGTAGCTTTTTTTAAGCTAAAATGCTGAGTGATGTAATTTGTGATGGGATAATAGAATGGAATTTGAACTCTTTATATAGAGGAGAGATTTGAAAGTGACAAGATGTTAGGAGGCTTGTGCTTGGCATGCTAAGTATCATGCATGTATATATATATATATATATATATATATATATATACATATATGTATGTATGTATATGTGTATAGATCATGCAGTGCCGAGAAATTTCTTCCTTTTACTTTTCTTCTAAACGAATGGAGGTAATGAAATTCAACAATGGGGGATAGAATTTTTCTCCCATCAAGTGATGGATTTTTCTCAATTATTTAATGGGTTTCCTTAATCCTCGATGTTACTTAATAATTAATTAACTAATTAATTAATTTTAAGAAGTTCCTTGAGTGCTTTCGGCTTGAGTAATGATGTAATTTTATGGAGTTGAGTTTGAATGTGTATATGTATGTATATATGTATGTATAGATGTATGTATCGTATTATAACTGGAGTAAGAATTATAATTCCAAATTTAATCCTATTTAATTATTTGCAGCTCTAATTATAATTAGCTAGCTTGACTTAGAAAAAAATATATAGTTGGATAAAGATGAAGTCACATATTCTTTGGGAAAATACCAAACCGTTAGATAAAGATGAAGTCACAAATTCTTTGGGAAAATGTCAAACCAATTATTGTACATCTTGATGTATATATATCTATATATATATATATATATATATTTTCTCAAATATTCACGCTTGTAAATTTTTACTAATGTTTGAAATTAAATAAAATTTATATATAAAAAAATTTATAATGTAAATTTTTTTTACAAAAATAATAAATAAAAGATCAGATATGATATTTAAAGTGATAGCAGAAAGAAAAAAAAGGAAATAAGAAGAAAGACTAAGAACGAAAGTAGATAGCAATCGGTGAAAAACCTTAGTAGGGTTTCTTTTTTTCTTTCTCTCGAATCTTCTATTTTTCGTAAAAAGTAAATAAAGCTTATATATAGGTAGAAAAAAGACAGATATATGTCTTATATGCATGCTGTTATTTTTCATAACCCTAGAAAAACTTCTGCATACATACATACATACATATATATATATATATATATGTATCTCTACGGTCCACATGATTCTTTGTAGAAATTTGCATTCCATTTAACGAGAATTCCTTTTAAGTCGGTCTGATTTTGACGTATAAACTTAAATTGAATATATTATTATTTAAAGTTTGTTTGAATGCATAGTATTGTATGTAACGACCGATTATGATAATAATAAAATTATATTATGTTTGAAAAAATTGTGTATTAATATTCGATAATAACATATATTTTATATTATATTATAATTAGTATATATATATGATATATTTCCTCACCTTCAGCCTTAAACAAGAAGAGATTAATCAACGTTTATTTTTGGTTTAGTAATAACTTTGAAAACTAAATAACAAAATTGAGTACAGAGAGTAGAAATTTACATGAACAGACAAAATTCATCTATGCGCATTCTACTCCACAGATAAAGGAATCAAATCCAAGCAGTATGATGTGTGTGAATATATATATATATATGTATGTATAGACATGTATATACAAATCTATAATAGAAGATTAATAAAATCTATATATTCAGATATTCAAATACATATAGTAGAAAATAAAGTATTTGTTGTCTGTATAATTCAAATTAAAGGGTGAATTTCTTGAACTACTATACATACATATATATATATATATATTTCTATTACAATCAATATCTCAAAATTCTTTTTATTATAATTTAAATCTTTTCTATTTTTACACATTATTTTGATATTAATGAATTTTGAGAGTTACAAGAATTAAAAATTAATATATTTTTTTCTTAAATTCTTTGGCTTTATTATCCTAAAAATAAATATTATATTCTTAATTCATTTTTTAAATATTATTCATGTAATATATATAAATATTATGCTAATTTTATAACAAATTTAATTTTAATTAAATTCACATAAACTCTTTATTTCTAAACACTAATGTTATTTTTAATCTTCATACACACATATAAATATAAACATAGTATACAAATACAAATTAAAAAAAATATATATATATTTTATAAGAACATATAGTCTGAGTTAAAATATGAATAATATTAATTTTTTTTTTTTAATTTTTGAAGCAAGTAGGAAATTCTATACATATTATTTTATATGTAGGTGAAATAAACAATGGAATTTGGGTGAAGTGCTTTCAATTATTGAGCTGTTCTCTGGCAGCCAGGCAAAAAGAAGAAATTTCTTGACTTTCTGTGTTTATGATTAATACATTTCATTATTATATTATTAAAATATTATCTTAATTACGAATTCGAATCTTATTTAAAATGTAAAATTCATAATTTTGTGGATGTTTTATAAATTGAAAGTGGTCAATCTGTAATATTTTATTCAACAAGACTGAGAACTGAGATTGCAGTGACTTAACTGACGTATTCGGACGAAAATAACATATTGGAGTCGTTATATTTTTTTAATTAAGATAATTACAGTGAAACGAAACTTATTTAAAAATTACGAGTTCAAATTCTATTAAAGATGTAAAAAACTTCATCCGGCTCATATATATGTAGATGTAGCTAGTTCCTTTTGCTCAGTTGATTGCATATTAATCAATTGTATGTTTATATATATATATATATGTAGCACTTTGGGTTGAATACCAAATTAAATTTGATTACTTAATGAAATTGGAATTTTCCCATGTAGATGTAAAAAGCACAAGTAGACTAAAAAAGCAGCTTATTCATGACTTTTGTCAATGGTGGGACACAAATGTAGCATATAAGCCAAGATGAATATTTTGCCCTTTTGCTCCCTTTTTTCCACTTCCCCCAACCAGAAGAAGTCTTCTTCCTCATATAATACTTCAATATATATATATATATATATATATATATATATATATATATTTTGAGTCATATATAACTTGTATCTTCTGTTGACCCAAAAGGTGTTGTCCCTTAAAAGATTTTAACTTATACATGTAGGAAGTCTAGTTGACACTCTATATATATATATATGGAAAGCTGTAAGCGTGTTGAATCTTTTATGCCTATTCAAATATAATGTAATTATCAATAGTATATGACTTTATAGATGTTTATTATTCCTTTCGGATTAGACCAATCTAGTTTAGTTTGAATTAGATAAAATCGATAGAGATATGGTATGATTCTCAATTCAAGAAATTAAAAGTTTCTTGAAAGCAGATTATACTGATCTGTATCGGTATCAACTAGTTAGTTTAAAGAAATTTTTTATTGATTGCTGGTTTTGAAATAAAAAAAAAAAACCGAAACAATTATAATATAATCTTTTAAAATCATATCTGAGTTATTACATATAAATTAAATTTATATGTTATCTAGATCCTCCACTCTGCAAAACATATTTATTAGATTGTTTATCATTCGCAACAAACTAAATATATATAAGTGTGCATATACATGTATGGATATCCATATATAAGTTATACATATTGTTATTTAGATCTATTATAATAACTCGGCCCGAGAGAACAAATTCAACTCACATGCTTCTTAGAAGCAGGAAAAGCTAAAATGACGTCGTTTTGGAAACCCCTAAAACGACATTGTTTTGATATGAAAAAGGAAAAAAATAGAAAGAGGTGAAAATGACGCCGTTTTGATGATGGAAAAAGAAAAAAAAAATAGGGCAACCAGGGGCGTGTACGCCCCTACCCGCCGAAAAAGATGAAGAATAAGCCTGGACTTGCAAGCTGAAGAAGAAGGAAGAAGAGGCGTGCAGGGCTTCCCTTCTCCACCCACAAAAGGGCTTTAACTCGTTTTGTGGGAAGGAGATCCCGTGCGTGAGGAGAGAGAGAGAGAGAGATCCACACATAGAGAGAGAAAGAGGGTCATGAAGAGAGAGAGAGAGGGAATAGACCAAACGAGTGACGAGGTAGGTTTGGTGCGTCTGGCGTGCGAGCAGTCAAGAGGCCCAAAACCAGTGTGCCAAAAAAGGAGAACACATGACGGTGTGCTCAGAGAGGAAGGGAATCGCAACAATGACTAGGCACGGTTTCACGCACCCGCACTCTTCTTCGGCGTGATTCCGCCATATTCGGGCCGGATTTGTATGTGCGGCTCGTTTTATGATGGGTTCCGGTTGAATCAAGGGCGGTGTGTGGGTTTGTCTAAGTGGCACGTGTTTGTTCTGGCGGCGGCGAATGTGGCGACTATGACACTCGATGATGGCGCATGGTGAACTAAGGACACGTGTATGGTGATGTGTGGCGATTCTTGTGACGGGGTCGTACTACGGTAAAGCTCAATCCCCCTTTTTATATTCTAATTATTTTTATAAGTATCCATCATTAACCCACATATTTTCTGTTTGTAAATAAGAGAAGTATCTAAACAATATCGAATTTAGAGGAGAGCGTAGACCAAAGCCAATAATGATTCCGATACTTTTCAGTTCAACTATATGTAAGGGATTGAGTTAGTCTCATTCAGAAGCCCCCATGTTTTTATAAAATCTTGTTTTTTGTTGAAATGACTTGTTTACAGAATTTACCAACTGTTCATGTTTTTCACCAAGAGTTCTGCAAACTTATTATATTTGCATGTGTGAAATTGCATATGATTGGAAACCTACGTAATATTGTGTATGACATATAATTATGTATTCATATTGTTACTTGTATGTATATGTAGATCTTATGCATGTTATGAGTTATAGGTGAGTGTGACGCATATATATATATATATATATATATAATTGTAGGTTGTACAATGTATGCATGTATGAGTGAACAACTTGTATGTGTTTGCTTATAGAATACATATGTCTTGTGTAAATATAAAAGTATATTTATGTTATATATGTTGTGTGTTTATATATACTTAATTGAATAGATAACTGTGCACATAAAAGGTATATATTGTGCTTATTGTGTATGCTTATTGATGTATAATATATATATATATATATATATATATATGATATATAAGTAGGTACATATCTGAGTAGGTTATCTAGTGGCGAACCTGATTAGTAAAAAAATAACATAAGAATCTTTAAAAGACGAAAAAATCTATTTAACTAGTATCACCGAGGGGTGGGTGTATGTGTAGTTTTTTAGCTATGACTACTATGTTGAACCCTAACCGTGGATATAGTTTTAGCCAGACATGGTGAAACAATAAGAACTGTGAACTGAATACTATGTACTGCAAATTATAAATTGTGAACTAAATTATAACGTGTTCACGTGATATAGATGATCTTTACTACTCTCGTTTATACCGGCAGAAATGACATCGCGCGGTGAAACTATTTTTAATAAGATATAAACTGATAGGAAGGAATAGAAAGTCATGGATAAAGTTTACGATACTGAAATATTAAACTAATATCTATTGAACTACTTACTGTTTAAATTGTAATATTGAATACTGAATTGTACTATTTATGTAACTGTTGATGACCTGAGTTATAATACTGAAATAAGAAATTATGAACATTTGCTGAATAAATTGATTTAGAAGATTTGATAATTGAGTGTGTGCATATATTTGTTACTGCACTGTCCATTTTTCTTATTGAGTTCGTGAAACTTACTCTAATTTACATCCTCAATGCAGATTAGTGCATGTTAAAAACAAGTCTAAGGTTGAAAGAAAATTTTAAAGAATATTTAGTGACAATAAGAGTTTGTGTTGTCAAGTCAGTTTAATTATATTATAACGATGTAATGTAAAGTATTTTATAACCCTTATGACTTGTAATTCCGTATAAGAGATGATTGAATATTAAGTTTTCATTCACTACTGCATAAATTTATTAGGTTATGTGTGTGGAATAGTGCTCATTTCTCAACGGAGAAAATAAGTCGTTATATATATATAAACACGAAAATTCAATAGTTAAAATCTTTTTATTCTACTTGAATATTATTAAGATTTAACTCTTCGTGAATATCTTATATAATAATAGTATCACACATATAATATTTAATTCAATAAAATTAAAAATTTACTGATTATTATATTTTTAAAAGTAATCTTATATGATAATAGCTTAAGATGAGTTATATAAAGATATTCTATACACTTACCCGCATATCTCTTAATCTCGTGTTTTTTTTTTTCAAATTTCAGCATTGGAGTGTCCTCCGAAATAAAATACCGATAATCGTAGCTCATGATCTCGTAGGCTTATAATATGGGAACTATCTTAGCTATCAACTAAACCTAGATAAAGCTTAGAGGATATAAACATATAAAAAGCTGTATGTAACATATATATACATATATATATATATATATACATATGACTAATGATGAAGTGAACTTACTAAAGAGGACAAAGTCTCTGGGAGCTAATGCAAGTAAATCAGCACAAGAAACAATTTCCAGAACTCATTTTCCAGAGCAGCTTCTATGGAATCTATAACTTCAAATCCTTTTGCTGAGTTCACGTTTCAAAAGACAAATTTCTCTTCGTCACGTTAAAAATAATTAATTAAATATTATATATGTGTATACATATATATATATATATATATTCTGGTATGTTATACATATACATGAGAAGCATTTGCCGCAGAAGCTCCATTTATGAGAGCTTTTGCCATGTGAATTGTATCCCATTTGCAGCAACTTATTTGGATGCATGCGGTGTACTCCATTAATTATGCATGTGTGTATATATACGTACATATATATATATATATATATTTATATGATTATCACGTATATATTTAATAAGATAAATTGTTAAACATTTTATAGCATATATATATATATTATTTTACTATATAAGGCTTTTGTTAGCTTAAATCACCTGAGTCGGGCCGTGAATTGGGCCGTCTTTGGGCCTAATATACCAAAATGGGCCGAGTACTAATATTTGGCCCAATCGGTTCTAGCTATGAATCCCCAAAAATAAACAGATCTGGTTTCAACCAATCCTAGGAATCCACGTGTCTGAAGAAGGAAGATTCCACGTGTACTAATACATTTATCACCTGAGTTGGGCCGCGAGTTGGGCTGTATTTATGCTAAGTTGGGCCGTGTTTGAGCTGAGTTGGGGCCGTGGGTTTGGCCGTGTTTGGGCTGATATACGTGTGGGCCGAGAACTAATATTTGGCCCAATTCGGTACTAGGTATGAATCCAGTATACCCAAAATAACTAGAATCTGGTTTCAACCAATCCTAGGCATCCACGTGTCTGAACAGGACGATTCCACGTGTACTAATACACAGATATGGGAGTTTCGCCAATAACTGCCCCTATACCACACACAAAACAGCATTTCGATTTAACAGAAATTGAAAATGAATAAATATATCGACAGGAGCAAAACTAAAAATCACTCTCACAGTCGTCTTCTTCTTCTTCAAAAATGGCGCTTGAATTCCACTATGCAAACACGTTATCACTCCGTTTAATTCCAAAATCGCCATTACTGAATTCAGGAACCTTTGCTTTTAGACATCAAAAGCTACGGAAAAAATCTTTTCGAAGTCGGAAAAATCTCCATGTTCATCGCTCGTCTCTAGTCGGTGAGCAGCAGAAGGTTTCATTCACGGAACCTGAAACTCAGCTCATTGAAGCTCTTATCGGAATTCAAGGCCGCGGCAGATCGGCTTCTCCTCAGCAACTCAATGTAAAGAGATAGTTCATCATTTCTATTTATGAATTCCTTTCTGATGTTTTTCACTTTTCATTTGCATCTTTTCATGTCTGGTTTTGGAACTTGTTATGTGATTATTTGGATGGGATGGGAAGTTTTGCAGGATGTTGAGCGTGCTGTTAAGGTTTTAGAAGATTTGCAAGGAGTGGTAAATCCTGTGAGTAATTTGTTGAGTTTTTTGTGCTATCATGTGTTTGTACAAAATTTTCTTCTCTTTAGCTAGGTTAGGGTTGAAGTAATATTCCTGCTCCCGAGGAATTTTTTTAGATAAAAACGAAGTCTGACGAAAAGATATTTCACTTTGACTGAGTCAAACTCTGGACACATACATATGTATATATATGTATATATATATATAATGTCATCTTGAAAAGAATTAGTTGATTCTCGGTAAAACTAGCTTGGAAAATTTTTCGTTACTGGACTAGGTAATTGTTAACTTATTAGTACAGGTTGAAAGCTCATATTCACGGTAATTATACTGTCCTGACACTTTGACTAACATATTACAATTTGGAAGCTAATTCAGTCAGTCAATTTTCTGTAATTTGCTTCAAGCATTTATTCTTGCTGTAGTTTCTATAGTCTTGTTGGATTCAGTTCTGTTGTTAATTGGTCCAGAAAATCCTGGTTTATAGCTTTTGCTTTTTCCTTTATTTTTAAAGCTTAAATAAGCGTTTTGTTTAGCTTCCTAAATTTATATGTGAAACATACACTAATTTCACTAATTGGAGTAGCTGTAACTGACCCTTCGATTTAACTTTATTGACACTTTAATTTAATTTTATCGGAGTCCCATTCGTCAGTAAGTTGCACAAGGAAAGATAATGCTCTTGCCTGAACATCTTATATATAATGCAGACAGACTCTAGTCTAATTGAGGGTAGGTGGCAACTGATGTTCACTACAAGACCAGGAACAGCATCTTCCATTCAGGTTAGCCACAACTAGACTTGTCAAGATATCGCTTTCTGTGATCAAAGATACCCTGTACAGAGAGCTCGTTAATATCTGAAACTGAAAGCAGCTAAAATTTTGCATAGATATACTTGGAAATTTCATTCCTTCGAATGATGCATCGTCATCTTTTATATCCATATAATTGCAGAGAACATTTGTGGGGGTGGACTTTTTTAGTGTATTTCAAGAAGTGTTCCTCCGAACGAATGATCCTCGAGTGTCTAACATTGTAAAGTTTTCCAATACTGTTGGTGAGCTGAAAGTAGAGGTAGGACTTCTTAAAATCATCTGTTTCTGACTTCTGTTGACTTCTTGTCACACTGTTGGTTTCAATTATGATTTGGTTATTTAATTTCATTCATCCTCTTGATCCAGGCAGCCGCATCAATTAAGGATGGGAAACGGATTCTTTTCCAATTTGATAGAGCATCGTTTTCTTTCAAATTTTTACCTTTTAAGGTTCCATATCCAGTGCCATTTAGGCTTCTTGGTGATGAGGCAAAGGGCTGGTTAGATACTACATATTTGTCCCCCTCAGGAAACCTACGAATCTCACGAGGAAATAAGGTAATTAAAATGGCACTTGTTATTTTCATTTAGGAACTTATCTTGATACAGGTTTACACAATAGGGAGCAAATCTTAAGCATACATATGTTTTCTTAAGATACAAAATAAATAATAAATTTGATAGTTTCTTACTTAAACCTTTTTTTAAAAAGTTCATCCAGATTCTGGTGTACATGCAATTCCCGTTGCCTTGCTATTTGATATCCAAAGGATACTTGCAATGTTTTGTAGTGCAGGGAACCACATTTGTGCTGCAAAAGGCAAGTGAACCAAGGCAAAGACTGTTGACAGCAATTTCGACAGGAGCAGGAGTTGAAGAGGTGAAACTTTGAAGTTAAAGCAATTGGTGTCCTCTTGCAAATTTTGCTTCTGTTGGATTATTCTTGACAAGCCATAATAAGTAATAATATTTATTTTGCAGGCAATTGGTGAGTTCATATCACTTCGAAGTGAAAGCGGCAATGAGGAACCAAAGCTATTAGAGGGAGAATGGCAGATGATATGGAGTTCACAGGTGATTTATTAATGATCATACTAACATCCACGTAGCCTATGTTTAAGCCATAAAAATACTTTATTTAGAATTCGAAAAAATCTATACTTAATTTAGTCAAAAGAAGCTAAGAAAATTTCCCAGAACTGAAATAACACATTCTAAAAGCAACCAAAATTGATGAAACTGAAAAAATGTAGTTTTAACTTTACGTTTCTCATGAAACTACTTTTTATAATTTTTCAAAATAGCTTCCTCGTCACTCCAATTAAATTGAATGTTAATTTCTGATTATAGCCTGAAAAAAAGAGGTTAAGGTGTAAGCTTATAAATCTAACATAAATGAATGTAAAATAATGAATGCAAATACCTAACATATTTCATCTCAACTGAATGAGTTAACCGTAACAGACAGAGACAGACAGTTGGATAGAGAATGCTGGTAATGGTCTTATGGGATTGCAGGTAAGTACATTTCTCATATACTATTACCAGAGAGTATATTTACACACACAGACACATAATCAGTCTGCCAAATTTCAAATATTTTGTGGGATAAAACTTACCTAGTTTCTCAGGGTTTCTCCAATTCACTTTGTTACTCTCTCAATTGTATCTGATTTAGATTGTCAAGGACAACGGACAGCTGAAGTTTGTAGTCAACATCTTACCAGGGATAAGATTCTCAATGATTGGCAAGTTTGTGTAAGTATCACATATTCCCTACGCACTCCAAAGCAATACTAATGGCTCGTTGATTCGATTACTCTTGCATGAATAACACCAGCAGAAATTTTTTGTTGCCCAATTTTATTGCAGTTTAAGTTATTTAGTTTCTTTTCCTTCTTAACAGTCCAGCATATTTTTTGAATTTTGCTGTTTTTTCTATGATTGTTATAGTTTTTAGAGCACGTGTTCTAAAAATGACCAAGAAAAAAAATTATAGAGTTATCACTTAGAAAATAATAACTCTATGTAAAACAACAAAAAAATAGAACAACTATATTATAAGAAAATAGCACATCGGTAACAATTTCAAACTGTGATTTATTTTTCTTAAATTTCCATAAAATGTACGAAAACGTAAGTTCACGTAACAAATAATTTGCAGGAAATCTGGAGCGACAACCTATGAGCTTACAATGGATGACGCAGCGATAATCGTGGGTCCATTCGGATACGAAATTGAAATGGAAACCAAGATTAAGCTGGAGCTTCTGTAAGTTTAATCATTTCATTAGTTTGTTTCGCACATGTTGTTGAGGAAGTCTGTCGGTACCTTGTTGAATATGGATGTTACATTGCGCAGGTACAGTGATGAGAAGATACGAATTAGTCGTGGCTATAATAATATCTTGTTTGTGCACCTACGGACAGATGGGTCAGGGAAATAGAAATCCAATCTTTTTTAAGCACTCTCTCTTCTTCTTTGGATGTATAATGTTGTAGCTAATGCTAAATGCGTTCTTGCTGTGAAGAGTACGGTCAAATTCACAAACTAATTTTAATGTGCGAACTATTTTAAACGATATATATATATATATATATATATTTTATTTAATTGGGATAGCGTTTAAAGAACACATGAATTTCCAAGTGACAGATTCCGTATTCTTTTTAACAAATTTTCAATAAATATATATATATTGAAATAATTTTCAATATATATATATATATAGTTGCATGTTATGTCATATTTATATCTTTAGTCCAACTTTGCACACAATACGAACTCTTTTAACATAGAAGGGAGCAGAAGCAGATAATTGTTATATATATATATATATATATTACTATATAAGGCCTTTTGTTAATTTTATATCACCTGAGTTGGGCCGTAATTGGGCCGTGTTTGGGCCTAATATATATTAATGGGCCGTGAGTTGGGCTGTGGGCTGAGTTGTGCCTTAGTTGGGCCGTGTTTTGGCTGTAAGTTGGGCCTGAGTTGGGCCGTGTTTGAGCCTAGTATACCTGAATGGGCCGAAAACTAATGTTTGGCCCAATTCGGTTCTAGTTATGAATCCAGTATATCCACAATAAACAGAACCTGGTTTCAACCAATCCTAGCCATCCACGTGTGTGAACAAGACGATTCCACGTTTATTAATACATTTATCACCTGAGTTGGGCCGTGTTGGGCCGAGTTTGGGCCGTGAGTTGGGTAGTGTTTGGGCCTAATATACCTGAATGGACCGATAACCAATATTTGGCCCAATTCGGTTCTAGGTATGAATCCAGTATGCGCAGTACAAACAGAATCTGGTTTCAACCAATCCTAGGAATGCACGTGTCCGAACAAGACGATTCCACGTGCACTGATACATAGATGTGGGAGTGTCCCCATTAACTGCCTATACCGCACACAAAACAACACCTCGCTTTAACAGGAAAATGAGAAAATATATCAACAGAGCAAAACTAAAAATCACTCTCATAGTCGTCTTCTTCTTCTTCGACAATGGCGCTTGAATTCAACAATGCAAACACGTTACCAATCCGTTTAATTCCAAAATCGCCATTAACGAGTTCCGGAATCTTTGCTTTTAGACATCAAAAGCTACGGAAAAAACCTTGTCGAAGTTGGTAAAGTCTCCACGCTCATTGCTCGTCTCTAGTCGGTGAGTAGCAAAAGGTTTCATTCGCGGAACCTGAAACTCAGCTCATCGGAGCTCTTATCCCGCGGCCGATCGACTTCTTCTCGGCAACTCAATGTAAATAAATATTTCATCATTTCTTTGTAGTGAATTCCTTTTTTATGATTTTCACTTTTCGTTTGTATCTTCTAATGTCTGGTTTTGGAACTTGTTATGTGGTTGTCTGGATCCGATGGGAAGTTTTTCAGGATGTTGAGCGTGCCGTTAAGGTTTTAGAAGATTTGCAAGGAATGGTAAATCCTGTGAGTAATTTTTTGAGTTTTTTGTGCTATCTTGTGTTTGTACAAGATTTCTTCTCTTTAGCTAGGTTACAGTGATAAATCCAGAAATCACGAAGGAAGCCAATCCAGAATCGCAGTATCTATGAGGAAAGCAGGAGCAACCACACCGGCAGACTCGGTCAAGCTTTCCATTTCTTCTAAACTTGTTGATCATGTTTATCTTTCCTTTCTGTTGCTTTCTTTCGGTTGTTTCCGATTTTATCCATATCACCTAGCCGTTATGCTTCCTGAATAGCAGGAAGAAGTTGCTGGAGATTGCCTATATAAGCTTCCGAGCTCATGAATAAAAGCAAGTCTCATTTGGTTTAAAATACTGAGGTAGTTCTAGCCTAAAATAGAAATTAAACACCATTTATCTGGTTGGTTATGACTGGGACCTATCATAGAGTTGAAGTAATATTCCTGCTCCCGAGGAATTTTTATAGATAAAAAAGAAGTCTGACGAAAAGATATTTCACTTTGACTGAGTCAAACTCTGGACACAAATACATATGTATATATATGTATATATATATAATGTCATCTTGAAAAGAATTAGTTGATTCTCGGTAAAACTAGCTTGGAAAATTTTTCGTTACTGGACTAGGTAATTGTTAACTTATTAGTACAGGTTGAAAGCTCATATTCACTGTAATTATACTGTCCTGACACTTTGACTAACATATTACAATTTGGAAGCTAATTCAGTCAGTCAATTTTCTGTAATTTGCTTCAAGCATTTATTCTTGCTGTAGTTTCTATAGTCTTGTTGGATTCAGTTCTGTTGTTAATTGGTCCAGAAAATCCTGGTCTATAGCTTTTGCTTTTTCCTTTATTTTTAAAGCTTAAATAAGCGTTTTGTTTAGCTTCCTAAATTTATATGTGAAACATACACTAATTTCACTAATTGGAGTAGCTGTAACTGACCCTTCGATTTAACTTTATTGACACTTCAATTTAATTTTATCGGAGTCCCATTCGTCAGTAAGTTGCACAAGGAAAGATAATGCTCTTACCTGAACGTCTCATATATAATGCCAGACAGACTCTACTCTAATTGAGGGTAGGTGGCAACTGATGTTCGCCACAAGGCCAGGAACAGCATTTCCAATTCAGGTTAGCCACCTTTGGACTTGTTCGCTTTCTGTGATCAAGATACCCTGTACAGAGACGTGTTCCTCCGAACAAATAATCCTCTGAGTGTCTAACATTGTGAAGTTTTCCGATACTATTGGTGAGCTGAAAGTAGAGGTAGAACTTCTTAAAATCAACTGTTTCTGACTTCTATTGACTTCTTGTCACACTGTTGGTTTCAATTATGATTTGGTTATTTAATTTCATCCTCTCGATCCAGGCAGCAGCATCAATTAAGGATGGGAAACGGATTCTTTTTCAATTTGATAGAGCAGCGTTTTCTTTCAAATTCTGACCGTTTAAGGTTCCATATCCAGTGCCATTCAGGCTTCTTGGTGATGAGGCTAAGGGCTGGTTAGATACTACATATTTGTCTCCCTCGGGAAACCTACGAATCTCATGAGGAAATAAGGTAATTAAAATGGCGAGTGTTTTTCATTTATGAATTTATCTCGATACATGTTTACACAAAGCCGGAGTAAAGCTTTTCTTTTTCATAACTTATTTTAATAAGAGTGCCAGCCAATATAAGCAACTAAGTGTAATAACAATAGAAAAACAAAGCAAATTAAGCATACATATGTTTTCCTAAGTGCAGAATAAATAATAAATTTGATAGTTTCTTACTAAAACTTATTTTAAAAAATTCATCCGGATTCTGGTGTACAGGCAATCCCAGTTGCCTTGCTATTTGATATCCAAAGGATAATTGCAATGTTTTGTAGTGCAGGGAACCACATTTGTGCTGCAAAAGGCAAGTGAACCAAGGCAAAGACTGTTGACAGCAATTTCGACAGGAGCAGGAGTTGAAGAGGTGACACTTTGAAGTTCCAGCAGATGGTGTCCTCTTGCAAAATTTGCTTTTGTTGAACCATTCTTGACATGCCATAATAAGTAATATGTATTTTGCAGGCAATTGGTGAGTTCATATCACTTCGAAGTGAAAGCGGCAATGAGGAACCAAAGCTACTAGAGGGAGAATGGCAGATGATATGGAGTTCACAGGTGATCTATTGATGATCATACTAGTGTCTACATTCTCCTAATGATCATAGTTTAAGCTCCGTAGCCTACGCTTAGAATAAATGCACCTCATTTTAGAGAATTTATTTGAACAATCTACACATAAATTAATCAAAAGAAGCGTAGAAAATTTCAAACAGAACTGCAATAAAACATTCTAAAATTAATCAAAATTAATTAAATTAAAAATTTGTAGTTTAATTTCTTGTTTACATTTCTCATTCGACTAATTTTATAAATTTTTAGCATAATTTCTTATTAAGGTGTAAGCTTATCAATTTAAGATAAATGAATATAGAATGATGAATGCAAAGACAGCATATTCCATCTAAACCGAGTGAGTTATTTGTTACAGACAGAGACGGATAGTTGGATAGAGAATACTGGTAATGGTCTTATGGGTTTGCAAGTAAGTACATTTCTCATATCTTATTACCAGAGAGTACATTTACGCACACAGACACATAAATAGCCAGCCATATATCAAATATTTTTGTGGGATAATAAAACTTACCTAGTTTCTCAAGGTTTCTCTAATTCACTTTCTCACTCCCTTAATCGTATCTGATTCAGATTGTCAAGAACAACGGACAGTTAAAGTTTGTAGTCAACATCTTACCAGGGCTACCATTCTCGATTGTTGGCAAGTTTGTGCAAGTACCACATCTTCCCTGTCCAAAGCAAATACTAATGAATAAGAACAGCAGAAATTTTCATAACCCAATTTTATTGCAATTCAAGTTAGTTTTTTCCCACTCTTAACGGCTCAGTCATATTGTTTGGCTTTGATGTTTTTTAAGGATTGTTATTAGTTTTTAGAGCATGTGTTCCGAAACTAACCAACTCAAAATTGAGGAAGAAATTATAAACTCATTACTGTAGATTAAATTATAACAAAAAACCACAATTGTAACAATGGATGACGCAGCGATCGTTGTGGGTTCATTCGGATACGAAATTCAAATGGAAACCAAGATTAAGCTGGAGCTTCTGCAAGTTTAATCATTCATTGGTTTGTTTTTGCACATGTTGTTGAGGAAGTCTGACGGTACCTTGTTGAATGTCAATGTTACATTGTGCAGGTACAGTGATGAGAAGATACGAATCAGTCGTGGCTATAGCAATATCTTGTTGGACAGATGGGTCAGGTAAATAGCAATCCAATCCATTAAGCGCTCTCTCATTTCTTCTTCTTTGGATGTGTAATGCTGTAACCATACTAAATGTGTTCTTGCTGTGAGAGTACGGTCGATTCACAAACTTATTTTAAATG
>NW_019013647.1:2616-14830 GCF_000150535.2 Carica papaya | reverse complement strand
TCTGTGTGGCCTCCCGCGTCAGCGTCTCTGCCACGCGGCGCATTCTGGTTGGCCAGGACTGCTGACCGGGCAGCTGACGTGGCACAATTATTTAAAATACGTTTTGACCTATGATTTTCAATTTTCTTTTCAAAAACACTTCCAAAACCCAAAATTTTACTCATTTTTTTTTAAATTGCTTTCAATTAAATCCTTAAAATAATTTTACCATTTATTATTATTATTATTATTATTATTATTTCTATTTAATTAAATTAAACTAAATTAAAACCATATAAAAATTCATATATTTATATAAAAATTATAAAAAAATTAAAATAAAATAACACCAATAATAATAAAAATAATTGAGGTGTTACACCTTTCTTTTCACTAAAAAATAATCTTCAATTTTTTTTTAAATGACTAACCGATCTCATTCTAATTTTCAGATGTGGGAATTGAAATTGGTCCATTAACCAAATCCCTTTTTTATTTTTTTTTAAAAAAGTTATTATGTATATTTTAATAATTAAATAAAAACTAATAAAACGTAATATGAAAACACTAGTCATGATTGGATATGGTGGCGAATCAAACAGAGCCAGAGAAGGAAAATCCTAATATAACGTAAAATGGGGATTTGAGGATTTTGGATATTTGAAAATCTGGAGTGTGTATATATATATGCAAATTAAATGAATATTTATATGGAGAATCTAGATATATTGTGTGTAAATATGGTACTCTAAAATCTTAATTTACAAAATCATGCTATATATAAGTGGCAATAATCTTGAAATCCTTTTAATGACCTGTACGTATATACACACGATCTTTTCTTACCAACTGGTGCATGAATTACTTAATAAAATTTTTATATCAGGATGTTTTTATACTCTTAAAAAATGATATTACGATACTTAAATTTCGTATTAAAAATACATGAGTTCTATACGACAACTTAAATGCTAGCTTGATAATTGCAATAGTATATCTTGTAGGTTTTTAAATTACGATTTGTGATTGTAAGACAGAGATTATAATATTCTGAATTTTATATTAAAAAAATATTAATAATTAAACTTCGTATAAAGAACACAAATTATATATTATTATTAACGTGAGCTTTTAATATATATGATTTAGAAAAAAAAATATATTATTAGATTAGTAGTATTTAAGTTTAAAACATTATAAATATAATTTTTTTTTTTCGGTACGAGATGCTAAAGTTATATTAGAATCATTTATAACTTCACGTATATAGATATAGAGTGTGATTAGATATTATAATATTTTAAATTTTATATAAAAAAAAATATTAATAATTAAACTTCATATAAAAAATTTAAAATACATATTACTATTAATTTAAAATTTTTACTAATTGTATATAAAATATTGTTAGGTTAAAAGTACTTAAATTTAAAGTATTATAAATAGAGTTATTTTCTGTGTGAAATATTAAAGTTATAAAAGAATCATTTATGTATACCTTCATAGATATGGACGAGGAGTGAAACTGCGTCAAGAAAGAATAAGATTTTTCTTTTGTACTATATATGTATATATATGTATATAATTCAATCATCTACATTGAGACTAGATTGTTGCCATCTTGCTTTCACAGTAAGCCAATATATATATATATATATATAATATAAGGGGGTCCGCTCCTTACCATTTTTAAGTTTTCCCTATAAATTTTGAAGCGGTTCTTTTTAACTGAAACAGCAAAAATGTTGGCTCTGATACTCGGTTCGCTTCTTCTTCTTCTTCTTTTGCTGTCTGCTCTCATCTTCAAATTCGCTATTGCTGATGGTAATTGTGATACTTCTCTCTCTCTCTCTCTCCTTATGTATATATGTGGAGCTTATTCTCTTCCCTTACTCTTCAATTCGCCATTGCTGATGGCAGCCGCATAACTGTACGCTTTTCTATCCTCATTTTTTTTTCTTGCTATTTAAGGAGATTTCACGTTAACCTCAAAGGGGCATGTGAAGCGCGAAGAAATTGAGGATAAGGTAAAGAAGATGATTGAATACTTCTCTCTTCTTTTCTTTTTTTTTTTTCTCCACTATTTCAAATTCATTCTCAATTTTTTTTTTTCCTATAACGGTATGAGAAAAATCTATTTATTATCTGAATTATGTTATCAAATTGTGAAATTAATGTTTCTTATTTGATTTTTTCGTATTTTGTTAATAATTCAGGTTGTTTGGATTACTGGAGCGAGCAGAGGAATTGGTATGATATGTGTTTTTAAATATTTCACTGTCAATTTAATCTGTTCAAGTTTGTGGAATATACTCCTCATCAAGGGCGGTGGCATTCTTTTCGTGTCAAATTGGAATTATCAGATACATTTTATTTTTCTTCTTCTTCCTATCGTTTATTTATTTTTCTGAAAGAAAAAATCAAGTGGAGGCCTAATATTCAGAATTACGTGGGTGTAGAGCTGTAAGTATATTGCACTCGGAGTATGATATTTTTATTTTCGTTGTGATCACCACCATGTTCTCGCAGGTGGGGATTATGGGTTTAGTATGTAATATGAAGTAGTGTCTTCGCTTCTTTCGGTTTTACAATTTAAAAGTAATGTTTTATTGCTTTATAATAATTCATATATTTATTTCCAGCTAAACAGAAATATATGTTAAAAACTTAATCTTAACTTTTGCCAGTAACTTCTATCCATTTTTTAAATCAGAATTTGGTAACAATTTCTTCCATTTTTAAACTAATATTTTATCTGATATAATTTGAAATATAGAGATTACCAAAAGTAATTAAGCTTTCTGTAGATTGTATGTTGTTTTGATAAATGGATTCCAGAGATTTGATAACATGAATTCAAACTAAAGGCCAACTAGTGAAAGTTGATCCTTTGGAGGTTGCAGAAGGCTGCCTTGCCGAAGCTTGGTTTTGCTTTTAGTTACCTACTAAGTGCCCTCTAATTTATGTTAACTCTGGCCATTTTAAACTTAATGGCGCCAGAAGGTTCCTTCTTGACTTGATAATATTATATATATATAGAATTTATGTGATTCTTAAGTTATTTTAAATCTATCATTTTCTGTTACTGTTTTCATTTGGTGGTGAATTATGCATATAAACATTTCGTTGATATAAATGATATATAATCTGACTTCCTATGTTGCTCATCTATCAAATATTAGCAACTGGCACTCCTCCAAAAAAAGAAAAAGAGACAATCAGCTGACGCATTATGCTGCTTTTCCATGCTTGGGCTTTCGACCTGAAAGTAGAAGGAAACATTGATTCTAACAGATACATAGGCTTAGTTTTTTTTTTTTTTTTTTTTTCTTCTTCTTCTTCTTTTTCCTGAGACCATAATATAGGGTGTTATGTGGAGTCAACTTTGCCTCCATTAGATTGCTTACATCACTAATATGCAATTGAAATGAAACCTATGGCATCCCAACCGAAATATTGAACCGAAATGAGGGTGGCCGGTGGTGTGTCCTTAACATCCCAATTGAAATGTGAATGGAAGTAGGAGTGGAATGTAATGCATTGAAGATTGTGAAGTAAAATATTTTTTTTTGAAATAAATTGTGAAGTAAAATGTACTAAGGCATGTAGAGAGAACTTATTCTCCGTGATTGTGTCATAATGCAGGTGGTGTTTCCAAATATAAATTTATAATCAGTTTCAATAATTTGGGGAGAATTCTCTCAAACAAGCTGTATTTACTTTTCAATTGGAATTTGATTATATGATCAATCCCAATTATATGATTATATTATCATTTAATTAATCTTAATTGAAGATTGGATCATATAATCATTTAAATGAGGAGCCTTATTTCCTGTGATTGTATTAATCTCTTTCTGCTCGTGATTATGCTTCTTTTTCTATCAGTTTTACGTATATATATATATATATATATATATATATATATATATATATATATATATATAATTGTATTCATGTGTGCAACTGTGTGTATGTGCTCAAGTGGCTTAAGAATATTAGTAACCTAAATAGGACTGTTATAGTAACGAAGGGATACAAGTGCTGTTTTTGATTGATAACATCCTCCTGTTCATTTTGATCTATTTTTGTTTCCAAAAAGGAATGAAAGTGTCTTTTTGTCATTGTCATTTTGATTCTTTTTCACCTCATCATCTTGAAAATGGCTTAAAATCATAACTTATAAGATTCCAAATTTTGCAAGGATGAATGAACAGTTTCTCCGGTTTAAAACAAAAACAATGTGTTTTCATGTTGGAGCTATCTTCATGTTCCATGTAGTTCTGATAGATGCTCGTTTGTTGCACTAAAACAACCATAGAAAATGCTGCTTCTCATATTTCTTTCTTTTTTTTTTTTTTTTTTTCTTTTGTGATGGCCTACTATAGGTAAGATTCTAGCTAAACAATTAGCTGGTTTTGGTGCAAAGCTCATTATTTCTGCACGGAATGAAGCTGAATTAGAGAAAGTTAGGGAGCAGCTTAATGGTATTCATTCTGCCAGAACAAATTGATGTGTGTCATTTCATTACAATTTGACAATGTTGTTAGCACACCTGCAGGTAAACACGCACCTAAAGATGTAAAGATTTTGCCCCTTGATTTGACTTCTGGGGAGACTTCTCTCAAAGAAACTGTAGAGAGAGCAGTGTCCTTTTTTCCTGATGCTGGTATTGATTATATGATCCATAATGCAGCTTATGAACGACCTGTAAGCTATTCTCTTTCTGGTTCTGGAGATATTATGACGTAGACAATCATAGAAACAGGCAGAAGTAATATCTATATGGCTGCAGAAGCATTTATTGACATGGAACTTCATAAAAAATGTTTTGAAGTTAGTATATGGCATCCTGAGTTATTTGGTATAATAGTGCATGTACTGCATTAAACCCTTTGCCAGGTCAAAAATAGTCCATTAGGTCTTGAAACACATGCTAAGTTGCTTGTGGGCCTTTCTAACAAAAGATGGAGTGAACATGTGATGATCTTCAAGATAATGGTATTCCTTCTAATAACAAACTGGTATATGTCTCAAACTTTGTTACTGATCAGACCATATCAAGGAATTTTCTAGAATGTAGGAATCATGTCATTAGTCATAAAGTTGATAACAGTTCTTTATCAACAGAAGAATGAGGCTAATGCAGAGTTGATTCATGACACTCTCAGAAAAAATGAAAATCGAACTCAATGTGTATTTTCCATGCATTAAATACAAGATTCAAAGTCAAATAGCTTGCTTTCAAATTATCACACCAAGCATAGGTGGTGTTACTAATTAGTAGCCCAACTTAAATAACAGTGGTATTGGCAACCACTTCCTACTCACTTTTAGTTGAGGGATGGGCAATTGTTAGTTGTTGCTCGTCTGTCCATGACACAAGGTAATTTCCTAAATGTTTCGCATAACCATTTGTTAGGCTTTTGATCATCTTACCACCTGGCCCAGTAACTATCTTAAAAGTATTGGAGCTGGCATTTCACTTGACTTACCAAAGAAAAGAATGTGTTTTTTGGTATGATGAAGATAGTGCAGAAGAAGAGTGATTGAGAAGGAACCGTAGGAGTGAGGCAAGGTTTTGCATTCGCCGTTCCTATTCTTTGGATAATATTTTCCATATAACTCTTGACAGTGATAAAACTGCTCTGGAAACATAAGAAAAATGGAGTGTTTTCCGTGAAATCATATTATGGTTATATTGTGGGGGAGAGAACCTGCAGGCTTGCTCATTCTCCTGCTAATCAGATCTGGAGGGTGCAGGCCCCTCCAAAGATAGCTTTTTTCGCTTGGGAGGCCAGCAGAAACAGTATATTAATGGTTGATAATTTGATGAGAAGGGGTTTGGTGTTGGTAAACAGATGTTGTATGTGTAATAAATGTGAGACTGAAATTTGCAGTCACCTTCTCCTCCACTGCTCTGCTGTTTATGAGTTGTGGTGTTCGATCTTCAGGCTTTGTGGGGTTTGCTGGGTGATGGAGGGGTCGGTCATTGAGGAATTGGGGGCTTGGGCTGGTCTTGGTAAAGGGAAGAAAAAGTCTATTAGTTTAATTCCTCTTACTGTTTTTTAGATTGTGTGGAAGGAAAGGAATGACAGGTTTTTTGAAGGAAAAGAGAAAGATATTACTAAAATTAGAGATAGATGGTTACATTTATTTGGATCTTTAATTCTGGGACTTGATTTGTATAGGATGGAAAAATTTTGGATATATAATAGATTGCTTAACAAATATGTAATACTTTTGTATATGGGTTGCATCTCCTTGGTGCTTTGTTAACATATTTATACTTTATATTTCCGAAAAAAAATTTTCCATATATTTTTATGAGAAATTCAAGCATTTCTTCCTTTAACTTCCTCTTGAGGAAATATGCTAGTGAGTGAATGTCCCATACTGGGAAATTCCATCGCATTTTCTTCACAAAGAATCTATTAAAGCCCTACTTGGCCTTCTTCCACAGAATTGATGAGCCATATTATTATCATGGAATTTTCAACATCTCATGTTGCATAGGCTGGATTCTCCTTAGCAGGGGCTTTTTTCTTTGACAGTTAAATAACCCATCTTTCCATGCCCCAAAAGGTAAATACAAACTGACTGAGATCATCTTAAGAAATTATCATCGTTGAAGCAAAAAGTGGTGAATTGGACAGATTGAGAGTCAGAGTTGGGCTGGATTTTATTTCCTTTTGATAAGATTGCAGAGGATTGTGGGGCAGCGACTGTTCATAGGAAATGTCAGAGATGGTGTTGTTGGCGATCATTTCCAATAAAAATGCTGTGAATTCTAGAGCTTTCCCGGGGAAGGGATGGCAACTTGTCGTATAAAGGAAAAGGTTGTTAGAACTGTAGGATGTTGGTCGGGAGATTGAGGATTGGTAGTCCTAAAAAAGTTGAGAGCTGCTGAACCTTGTTTCTCAATGGAGTAAAGGCTTATTATATTTATTCAAAAGAAATTGTTTGTCTATTAGAGACTAATAGGATATTTCTCATAGTCTTTCTTATGTAATTAATGTAGGTTATGTTATTATCAATCTTATATTAGTTAGATTCTATTCTTAGTTTTCTTTTTTCTTGTACCTAGTTATCTCTGTAAATATGCATACTAATTCTTCAACATAATAAAAAGAAAAATATTTTAGATTATTCATTTAGCAATTATTATACCTCATAAATCAAATAAATTAGGTAAATATTTTTACTCTAGTTTTTTTTGTCTTTCTTTTTACTTCATGCAGAAAACAACGGCATTGGATGTGACGGAGGAAGATCTTAAGGTATCAAATGAGGGAAACTCCAAAAAGTACTGTTAGTTATATGTAATCCATATGGACAACTAGTGGCTCATAAGTCAACCGACCATATAGACTTTCGGTTACTTCAGCTGGCAGGACATGTTTATGCAAAGCTATCAAATTTTACGCTTATTTTCCCCTTTTGAGCGAAAACTAATTGACATAACTGCTATCCTAAAACTAGGCTACATTTGATGTCAATGTTTTGGGGACCATATCTCTTACACGGCTGTTGGCACCTTATATGCTGAAGCAGGGAAGAGGTCATTTTGTTGTGGTATGTAGAAATTTATAATGCTTTTCTTACCAACATTATATCATAATTTTTCCTTGGACTGCACTTTTAAATACATGAGATGGATGAAAATGTTTTTGCCTTTATGGCAATGCAAAGGCCTGGTGCAGGCACCTAGTAAAAACTAAGGCACCTCTATGATGGATTTTAAGATCGGTTATATTTCGAAGAAATCGAAAATCTTTGTAGAATTCATTTGGAAATCTACATTTTAAACTAGAAGATGATGAAAATTCTCCTAAAAATAATGAAAAGTGAATTTATATGTAATTTCATATCAATTGGAGCAATGTATTCCAAGTTCTATCGACTCATGTAATTTGAAATGTATTGTTTCATTTCCTCTTGATTTCATATGAGATTAATTTTTTTTATCATCTTAATTCAGTTTGCTCCATCTCCTACTTAAAAAAGTGTGGATTTTCAAATGATGGATATGTTTCATACATAGCCATAAAATTGCAACTTAGCTCTGATATTAACTAGGTCATCACACATTCTTAAAGATTGGTTTATGAAGGTTGGTTGTTTAGGCACCCATCAGGTGCTGGTTTGGTATGTGGGTTGGGAACATACCTTGTCTGAGAGAGCTGAATCTAAGTGCTTTCTCTTTTTCTTTCCTGCTTTTGAATGCATATATCTTGATTGCGAGATATGTAGATGAGCAGCGCTGCAGGAAAGACACCTGCACCAGGTCAGGCTGCATACTCTGCTTCTAAACATGCTTTGAATGGGTACTTCCATACTCTGCGTTCTGAGGTATGCACACACCTTCTGTTATTAGCGAATGCAAAGTTTTTCCTGTGTATATTTCCCAACTTACTCTTGGCTAATCACACTAAACAAAGCACCCCAGCTGTTTCAAGGCCTCCGTAAGGGTTAGGTTTTTATTTCTTCATGAAACATGCTGGTTGACAAAATTGCTAGGGGAATTAAGATCTTTTAATTGAGTAGAGGTGAATTAATTAATGAGAAAGAGGGCTACTTGCCACAAACAAAAAATGCACACCAGGTTGAGAGTAAAAAATGAAAATAAAAAAATAAGTCTATTGGGAATTGAGCTTGTTATTTATTTTATCTGCTTGTAGTACAGGGAATGCAATATTATCTTATGCTAATAATGTCATATATGTGAGTGTAGCTCTGTCAGAAGGGTATAAAGGTTACTGTTGTTTGTCCTGGACCCGTTGATACCTCAGATGGTTCTGGAGCAACAACATTAGAAATGAAGGTTTCTTCTGAGGTGAGTGGCATAATTTTTCTCTCCTAGCCTTGATGTCTTAGTGTTTAACAATATTACTATATTGCCAGACAAATGAGCCACATGGACAATCAGAAGACAAGTATATCCAGTTGGGCAGTGCTTAACCAGGATGTTGGGAAATAATTTAATTTGAGTAATAATAATGAACCATGACTTTTGGTATTTTTTAGATGCCTGAATCATTATATAGGAATATGCATGCTTGAATTTATGCATGTTGATAGTAATAATAATGAACCACGACTTTTGGTATTTTTTAGATGCCTGAATCATTATATAGGAATATGTATACTTGAATTTATGCATGTTGATATCATGTAGGTGCATGTATCATTGAAAGATTATATACATTTATATACCAAAAATTTTTAGGTGCATGTATCGTTGAAAAGTTATATATATGTATCATTCATTGTTATACTTATATTCATTTTTATTTGATTAAGAGCATGATCTAAATATGAGGCTGACTAATAGGGAAATTATATCAAAGGAAAGATCAAGAATTGAGGTATCTGAGTACTCACTGTATTTGGGCATCTAGGGTTTAAATCAAGAAGTACATAGTTTCCGGTGGTGAGTAAAAAACTATGAGGGGACATAATTAAACCAAGCCAAGTTGAACGGGGGAGATACAGTTGCCAAATCCATATATTACAGTGGAGGCTTTGACTATTTTTAAGATGCAATAGGGCTGTGATATTAATTGTCTATTTCCTTCTCTATTATAGATAATCTGTGTGTATAGGACTGTGATATTCAATGAAATACATATTCAATAAGTTTTAAATGGTATAAGAGTTTTAGGTTAAAAAATACTGTGGTGCCGGCCTTCATCAACGGCCACCACACTCCAGCCGCCGGCCACTACAAGATTGACCATCTCCACCATAAGCTGGCCCTAGCCCCGATCTCCCATAGTTAGAAGCAGCTAGAAGTAGCCGCTCAGTCCCCAGCTGCCAGCCGCCAGAACCGTACATACACAGTGTCTGCTTGGCTCATCCATGTGCCCAGTCTTCTCTGCTACACATAGAATAGTTGCGCGCATAGCCAGCCACGGCTCCCTTACACCACAGCCTCTGCCCAGCTGTCCGCGCGCCTTTGCCTAGTTGCCGGAAAGTGCGGCACCTCTATTCCATGCACAGCCAGCCACCAGCCCCATGATTTCTTTCTGTCAAGCCGGTAGCACTTATGTGACTTTTATATTTGACCATAATTGCCCTACAACTCTTAAAGGATGTTGGAGGTAACATCCAAAACATTGGAACAAACTTCTACATGTGAAATTGCACATAAAATAACAGTGACTTTCAGTTAATCCATACTGCCTATCATTTCACAGGCAAATATTATTTGACATGGTTCCATTTCATCTAGACCATTCTCAAGGGAAAAGATAAACTCAACCATCTTCTGAGTACCAAACCAAAACTTAGAGACTGAACCTTTGATGCTTGGGACGAAAAAGACTCAATGATCATGACATAGCTCTGTAATTTTATGGCTCCAGAAATCAGCAAGACAGTGATGTTTTTGCTTATAGTAAAAGAAGTGTGAAATGCAACCAGTGAGCTTATTCTAAAGTCAAGGATGCAGCACATATTTATGACTGTCAAGATGTGGTCCACCCGCTCCCACCATACCTATGACAGATTATAATACCCATAATGAACTTCACGAGTCAAGAAAAAGTATGCAGGTATATTCAAGATGGAGAGACCTGGATTCCAATCTTGTGTAAGTTCAAGGCTCAACACCTGATTCAAAAAATGAGGTAAACGTTATTTTAGAACTTTCCCCTTAGTTACATGATAATGATCTTGTTGTTGCCATTAGTAAAGGTAAAAGAGGATATGCTAAACACTTATTATATCATGTAGTGAAGTTTTTGTCATTTAACAAATTATTACCTTTATATTTCTAGTTGGTATAAGAACCATTCATATTTTTAATACTTTATCTGAGACGTTATCTGATGAGAAATAAAAAAGATGTACGCTTTAAAGAAGTGAACGCAATAATTGTTGACACATTACTTGAAAAGAAGCATGTGGGATGCAAGTTGGTGTTTATAGTGAAGTACATATCAGATGGCTTCCTAGAGGGATATAAGCCAAACTCTTGGCAAAGGGATATACGCAGATCCATGGTGTGGACTATCAGGAAAATTTGCTTGGATGTTGAAAGGAATGTTGTAAGAATTTTGTTGTCTTTAGCAGCTAACTTTTATCAGTATTTAGAACAGTCTGATGTAAAAATGTTTTTTTGTAGCAATTTGAAAGAAGAGACATGAATGAATATTCCTCTGTGCTTCAATAGAAAACTAAGAGAGCGACATTTATAGCTTGAAGAAAGTACTGTTTGGTCTAAAGCAATCATCAAGGGTTTGGTTTGGAAGACTTTCCAAAATAATGCTTGCCACCAGGTATAGATAGAGTTAGAGAGATGATATACTCTTTATAAAGCACATGGATTCAGGTGGATTTATGACACTTTTCGTATATGTCAATAACATAATTATGGTAAGAAATAATGTGAAAAAGAAAAAAAATGAGTAGTAAGAGAATTAGGGATAAAATAACTTGGGACACTGAAGTACTCTCTAGGAATTGAATTAGCTCATTCTAGAGAGGACATCTTTATAGCCAAAACATGTGACCAGTCTCCTAAGCAAGACAAAAAAGTTGGCAAGTAGACCTGTCTTTACATTGATCCAGCAAAATCACGTTGGGGCAAGGCAAAATAAAGATCATTTGCAGACAGAAAATGCACTAGGTACTGGTAAGAAAGCTTATATATGCAGATATTGCATATGCCGGGAGCGTGAATATCTGATTTATGCATAGTCCACCTTCATGCAGTGTACAAAGTGGTAAATCACCAGAAGCCTAATCCTAGGAAAGGAATTTTCTTCAAAAGAAATGCTGAATTAGTCCTTGAGACGTACACCTATATATTACAGAAACTCACTAGTTGATAGATGGTCTGTTACGAGTTATTGCATTTTTCTTGGAGACAATCTTGTGACTTAGGGAGAGTAAGAAACATAATATGGTTGCTGGATCAGGTGCAGAGGCAAAGTTCAGGGTGGTATTGCAGGAAGTATGTGAACTATTATGACTCAAGAAAATTTTAGAAGATTTAAGGAAATTGGAGGGAACATTGATATTATTTTGCAACAACAAGCCTGTCATTAGTATTGCTTACAGTCCTGTGTAGCATAGCAAAATGAACCAAAATGAAGTAGATAGACACTTCATAAAGGAAAAGTTTGGATGTTGCATTAATTTATTCACCATTTGCCTCACTTATGGTCAGCGTTTCTTTTACGAAGTGTTAATTCGTACACCATTGGACTCAACTAACATTCAACTTGCA
>NW_019013646.1:0-13492 GCF_000150535.2 Carica papaya | reverse complement strand
TACCTCGTTTGGCGGTCGAAAAATCCTCCGGTGCGGCGGTGGGTGGCGGCGGCCGGTTCCTCCGGTGGCTGGGTCGTCTTCTCCGGCGAGGGTTTTGGCGGCTAGGGTTTGGGCATGGGTGTGGATGCGATTATTTATAGTCTTTCCCTTTTAATCTGAGCCGTCCATCTTGATTTACTCTAGGCCGTCCGATCGCGATTAAATTAGAAATAAATCTGGACCGTCCATCGCGATGTGATCTGCGCCGTCCGTGCGTGATCAAATCTGGACTGTCTGCACGCGTGAGATCTGGGCTGTCTATGCATGCTATTGATCTTGGCCGTCCGTGAGCACGGGAACAGATCTGGGCCGTCCGATCGCCCGCACGCAGATCGTCCACGTGTCTCTGTCCCGCGTGGCTTCCCGCGTCAGCGTCCTTGCCATGTGGCGTCTCTACTTGGCCGGGGCTGCTGACGCGGTTGCTGACGTGGCGCTATTTTTTTAAATATCGTTTTGAATCCCAATTTTCGATTTTCTTTTCAAAAACATCCCCAGAATCCAAATTTTTACCTCTTTTTCCCAAAATAAATTTCAATTAAATCCCAACAATAATTTTACCCATTTTATTATTATTATTATTTTTATTTCTATTAAATTAAATTAAAACCTTATAAATTAATTATTAAAATTAAACAAAATTCCAATAAAATTAAAATAAAATAAAAGAAAAATTTTTGGGTGTTACAACTCTCCCCCCCTTAAAGAAATTTGGTCCCCCAAATTTGCCTCTTACTCTTGCTCGAACAATGGGGATACTGGACTATAAAGTCTGATTCCAGCTCCCAAGTAGCCTCCCTTGGCGAGTGATTCTGCCACACTACCTTTACAAATGATATTTTCTGATTGCAGAGTATTCTGCTCTTTCGGTCCGTGATACTGATCGAAACTTCCTCATAAGATAAGTTCTCTTGTAGTGGAAGCGGTTCATGAGCCAAGACATGAGAGGGGTCCGAGTTGTACTTATGTAGCATGGATACATAGAACACATTATGGACCTTAGAGAGCTCTGGAGGAAGTGCTAGTCTGTAGGCGGCAGTACCAATCCTGTATTAGACTTTATATGGTCTAATAAATCGGGGGTTCACTTTTCCCTTCCTGCCGAACCTACTAATTCCTTTGAAAGAAGTGACCTTAAGAAACACCCGGTCGCCTTATTCAAACGATAAATCTCTCCTCCGGGTGTCCGCATAACTCTTCTGCCTACTCTGAGCTGTCTGAATGTTCTTTCTGATTTTAACTATTTTAGAGGAGGTCTCCTCCACCAATTCTGGGCTGAATAATTTTCTGTTGCCCACTTCTTCCTAACAAATCGATGATCTGCATGGGTGCCCATATAACGCCTCATACGGAGCCATGCCAATGCTCGCTTAAAAGCTGTTGTTGTAGGCAAATTTTATCAGGGGTCGATGGTCGTCCCAATGGCCCCCAGAGTTAAGGACGCAAGCTCGAAGCATATCCTCAAGTGTATGGATTGTCCTTTCTGACTGTCCATCAGTCTGAGGATGGAAAGCAGTACTGAGAGACAACTTTGTTCCCATGACCTGCTGAAAGCTACTCCAAAACTGAGAAGTGAACCTAGGGTCCCTGTCGGATACCACTGTCACTGGAACTTCATGCAATATGACTATTTCCTGAATATACATTCTTGCCAACTTGTCCAAGGGATCGGTCATCCTGATGGATAGGAAGTGGGAAGACTTGGTAAGCCAGTCAATAATTACCCAGATGGCGTCATGTCCTGAACGTGCCTTGGGTAATCCAGTTACGAAATCTATGGCGATATGTTCCCACTTCCACTCCAGGATCGGTAACGGCTGAAGTAACCCGCCTGGGCGTTGATGCTCTACCTTGACCTGCTGACATACCAAGCATTTAGATACAAAGTCAGCTATGTCCCTCTTCATCCTATTCCACCAAAACCGGGGTCGTATGCTTTGGTACATTTTTGTGCTTATGGGATACATGGTATACTTGGAGCTATGGGACTCTATCATGATGTCTCTCTTTAACTCACTGTCATCTGGGACACACACTCTGTCCTGAAATCGGAGTAACCCATCGGCAGAGACTCAAATTCTAAGCTCGCTCCCTATTCTGCATCATTCTTGCGGGCTATTAGGGCGGGGTCGACTGACTGGGCTTTCCTTATTCTCTATATTAACTCAAGCTGGACAGTCAGACGGCCCAAACATACGACTCTCTTCAGGTCCTGAAGTCGAACCTGTTGTGTGGCCCTAATTTGCCTGCGTTCTGAAACCATTAAATGGGCTAAGATACCTGTACTTTTCCTGCTGAGGGCATCTGCCACCACATTGCTCTTACCCGGAGGATACAAGATATCACAATCATAGTCTTTAAGAGTTCCCTCCACCTTCTCTGACGCATTTTGAGATCCTTTTGAGTGAATATGTGCTTTAGACTCTTATGATCGGTATAGATTTGGAAGGTCTCTCCGTATAAATAATGGCGCCAGGTTTTCAAGGCGTGTATGATTGCGGCAAGTTCTAAGTCATGGGTGGGGTAATTCTTCTCATGATTCTTTAACTGTCTGGACCCATAGGCTATGACATTCCCATGCTGCATCAGGACACAACCCAGGCCTAGAGAGGAGGCATCATTATAAACTGTATATCCCCCCGATCCACTCGGTAAAGCCAGTACAGGTGCAGTGGTCAGCCGCTCCTTTAATTCTGAAGAACTTCTCTCACAGTCCTTATTCCACTCAAACTTGGCTTCTTCTTTGTGAGATGGGTTAGGAGAGCCGCTAGACTAGAGAATCCTTTGACGAACCTGCGGTAATAACCTGTCATTCCCAGGAAGCTACGGATCTCCTTAACTGATGTCAACTTTTCCCAGCCAAGTACCGCTTCAACCTTTTCGGGATTCACTAATACTCCTTCCTTTGATATGATGTGTCCTAGGAAGGTGGTCTGCTCAAGTCAGAATCCACACTTACTCAACTTTGCATTAGCTTCTTCTTTCTGAGGACCTGCAAAACTTGAGCTAGATGGTGAGCATGCTCTTCTCTGCTTTTTGAGTATACCAAGATATCATCGATGAACACAATAACAAATTGATTCAAGAATTCTCTGAAGGCCCTGTTAATTAAGTCCATAAAAATGGCCGAGGCATTGGTTAGCCCAAATGGCATGACCAGGAACTCATAGTGTTCGTACCTCGTTCGAAAGGCTATTTTGGGGATGTCTTCTGTTCTTATTTTCACTTGATTACCACCTGATCGCAGGAATATTTTGGAGAAGACCTGCGCACCCTGTAGCTGATCGAAGAGGTCGTCAATTCTGGGGAGGGGATATTTGTTCTTGATTGTGACCTTGTTCAATCATCTGTAATTAATACACAATCTCAACGTTCCATCTTCCTTTCTAGCAAACGTGACTCCGGCACCCCAAGGAGACACACTGTGTTTAATAAAACCACTGTCTTGCAATTCAGTGATCTGTTTCCTCAGCACTTCCATATCAACGCGGCTCATGCGGTAAGGAGCAACCAAAATGGGCTGGGTGCCTAGTTGTAGGTCTATATTGACTCAACTGCCTTGTCCACTGGCAGTCCGGGCAGTTCGTCCGAAAATACATCTGCAAAGTCTCGGACTACTGGAATCTCTTGGATACAAATTTCCTTCTTGAGCTTACCTAATTAGAGAAAATAGCAACGTTAAAGTACTTAAAAATTAAGAAAACTTGCCATTAAGGAATAAGTATCAAATGATTTTATTAATTTGTAAATGACTCCCCATAAGGAGGATTAAATACAACCTTCTTGTTAAAGCAATCTATGGTGGCGTGATACGCTGCTAGCCAATTCATCCCTAAAATTACATCAAAATTCCTCGTGTCTAACCCTATTAGATCTATACTCAGTTTCCTATTTGCTATCTCCAGGGCACGAGCCCTGTAGATAACTTCCCCTAATAGTGTTTCACCCTCAGCAGTAGACACAAACAACATTTAATCAAGTTTATCATGTGATACATTAAGTTCGGATGCAAAAACATGTGAAACAAATGAATGCGATGCACAAGTGTCAAATAAAACATGAGCAATATGGTCACAGATAGTGTAAATACCCTTTACTACGTCCGGATCGGCATCGGCATCCTGTTGTGAGAGATTGTAAACCCTGCCCTGAAAAGGAGGTCTTCCTTGGTTCTGGTTCCTCGGGCACTCTCTCGCATAGTGCTGGGCATTACCACATATACGACAGGTGTTGTTGAGGTGATAGCATAGTTGGTCCCCGTGATCCCTGTCGCAGTGCTGACATATCTTGCCACGTGCTGCCCCTGGAGCCTAAAGGGGGGGGGGGGGCCTGGATCGCCGGTCTGGGCATCTTATTTTGTTGGACAGGCACGGAAGGTGCTAGTCTGCGGGGTGGAGCTGAGGGTCTGTGACTCCCTGCTCACTGGGAAAGGGTGTTGAAACTCCTCTCCACAATCTGCACATTTGCCAGAACGGCTGAATATGTCTTGAGCTCTAGTACCAATAAGTGCTGCTTGATCTCTGGGTGGAGGCCCCACTGGAACCTCCTGGCCTTTCTGCCGACTAGTATCCATGAGGATCTATAGGGGGTCCCCACTACACGTGAACCATTCAGATTAATAACTTAATTTCAAGGCCGTCCCCATACCCCGTACGGTATGGGCGCCAAAACCATAAACCTCAATACCCCGTCTGGTATGAGGGTGAAACGGGCCGTCCCCATACCCCGTCCGGCATGGGCACCAAAACACATAAAGTCTCCATACCTCGTCCGATATGAGAGACCACATTCTCGGTAGGGTTTCCTATGGATTCGGTCCGTCCACCATCTCCAAGGATATCTAGTTAGGCTGTCAAAGTTATCCATTTATCAATTCACATACCTTTTTCCATTTTTTTCATAATCTCAATTATCCAATCAAATATAAACACGTAAACTAATAATGGACACCAAACAAGGTAACACAACATCAGGTTCACAATAATTCAAACCATAATAAATGAAACCGTGATTCATGCATATGAAACCATAGAATAAACACATCAGGCACCATACTGTATTCAAAACTGTAAAATAAATCAAACAACACCTGACCGAAAAATACATCAGATTCGGGCTCCATTAGCAGTTTTAATTTATTATATATATCTATTAATTCATAAAATACAATTTTATCATTTATTAAGCTTTAATGTCGTGATAGAAAATAGGGTGAGGGATTTTTACTTGTTTCGGAGTCTGAAATCGGGTTCTCACTGCGCCTACGGGCAGTCCCTAGATTCCTTGAATTTTTTTTCAGAAACTGAAACACACTTCTGGTACCTGCACATGTCCCCAAAAAATTTCAAATCAGACTCAGGGCCCTTTCGACCAATTTCGAAATTACAGCACGGCGGCTCCGTCGTGCTCCGGCGACGATCCGCCTTAGGTTTGTCGTTTCCGGCCATATTCGACCAAGCTTGCATTGGTTCCTGTGATAAAACACCACTAGGGCCCTCGGTGGGCCAAAAAATTCCAGAAAATCGAGACTTACCGGCGGCGAAGCTCTCGGGTGCGGCGGCTCCTCCGGCACGAGTTGCAATTTGGTGTTTGCTCCGGTCAACCTGTAGAGAAAATAACAGTGGTCACAGTGGTATAAAAATTACATCGAATGGGAACCGGGAAGGGTCTCATCGGAGACAAAAATTGAAGAAACCCGCGGCGGCACCGCTGGACTTTGGCGGTATTTTTCGGCCAATTGGCCGGTGGTTTGGCTTCGATTTGGCCACATGGAGATTCAGCATCGAAAAATGAGTTAAGGAGAAAAAGTTTACCTCATTTGGCGGCCAGAAAATCCTCTGGTGCGGCGGCGGGTGGCGGCGGCCGATTCCTCCGGTGGCTGGGTCATCTTCTCCAGCGAGGGTTCTGGCAGCTAAGGTTTGGGGTTGGGTGTGGATGCGATTATTTATAATCTTCTCCTTTTAATCTGAGCTGTCCATCATGATTTAATCTGGACTGTCCATCGCGATACGATCTGGGTCGTCCGTGCGTGATCAAATTTGGACCGTCCGCTTGCGTGAGATCTGGGCCGTCCATGCACGCTTTTGATCTGCGTCGTCCGTGCGTGCGGGAACAAATCTGGGCTGTCCGATCGCGCGCACGCGGATCACCCACATGTCTCCGTCCCGCGTGGCTTCCCGCTTCAGCGTCTCTGCCACCCGACGTCTCCTGGTTGGCCGGGGCTGCTGACGTGGTGCTATTTTTCTAAATTGCGTTTTGACCTTCGGTTTTCGATTTTCTTTTCAAAAACACCCACAGAATCCAAATTTTCACCCTTTTTTCTCAAAATCAATTTCAATTAAATCCCAAAAATAATTTTACCCTATTTTATTATTATTATTATTTTTATTTCTATTAAATTAAATTAAAACCTTATAAATTAATTATTAAAATAAAACAAAATTAAACAAAATTCCAATAAAATTAAAATAAATAAAATAAAATAAAATTTTTTGGGTGTTACAGTGTTACTTTTGGTAGAATAATATATGGTTTGGTTTTCTTGCATCATTTATATTAAGTGGCACAATAAAGGTATTGAGGGAGCGTGAAGAAGATGTTCACCGAAAGTATATTGAAAACCGACGTATGAAGGTCTAACCAAACTTCAAATCTTATCAATTTTTTTTAAGCAGTATTTGGGGTTAAAGGAAATTGATATATATATATATATACACACACACACACTATGCAAGACACCTATGAAGCGAGACGTAACAATGTGAATATGAAGGTTTTAGCTTTTCCTTGCTACAGATGTTTACTAAAGACTTGTTATCAAGTGGAAAAAATTGGATATCTTCCTATTGCTGGCTTTAGAGACATTATGCATGTAAGTATTATTTTACATTTATACATATGTAGACATATTTTGTAGATGATATTGATGTACACACACACACACACACACACTTATATGTACTATATACGTACATATACACAGAATAGTTGTTTAAAATGAAGATTCTGAAGACTGAATGAACTTGAAACTGTTTTGTTTTCCTTTTTAAATTAATTAAATAATGCTATTTTGAAAATCATATGATATATCTTAAATTTAAGAAATTTAAGAATTGCTTGCCTTTTGCCGGCGCAGTCACAAGACCGTTCCAGTCCTGTTGCAATGACTAATTGAAGCCAAAGCGCAACTTGACAGCCTGCGTGGCTTCAACTCAACAGCCGAAGCGCAAGCACAACTCGACCGTTCCTGTACACTATTTGTGACCATATTGCTCATGTTTTATTTGACACTGGTGCATTGCATTAATTTATTTCACATGTTTTTGCATCCAAACTTAATGTATCACTTGATAAACTTGATTCAATGTTGTTTGTGTCTACTGCTGAGGGTGAAACACTATTAGGAAAAGTTGTCTACAGGGCTTGTGCCGTGGAGATAGCAAATAGGAAACTGAGTGTAGGCCTAATAGGGTTAGACACGGGGGATTTTGATGTAATTTTAGGGATGGATTGGCTAGTGGCGTATCACGCCACCATAGATTGCTCTAACAAGAAGGTTGTATTTAATCCTACTAATGAGGAGCCATTTACAAATTAATAAAATTATTTGATACTTATTCCTTGATGGCAAGTTTCCTTAATTTTCAAGTACTTTAACCTTTCTATTTTCTCAAACTAGGCAAGCCCAAGAAGGAAATTTGTATCCAAGAGATTTCAGTAGTCTGAGACTTTCCAGATGTGTTTCCGGAAGAAACTGCCTGGACTGCCAGTGGACAGAGAAGTTGAGTTCACTATAGACCTACAACCTGGCACCCAGCCCTTTTCAGTTGCTCCTTACCGCATGAGCCGCGTTAAGATGGAAGAGCTGAGGAAACAAATCACTGAATTGCAAGACAGTGGTTTTATTAGACACAGTGTGTCTCCTTGGGGTGTCGGAGTCACGTTTGCCAAAAAAGGAGATGGAACGTTGAGACTGTGTATTGATTACAGATGATTGAACAAGGTCATAATCAAGAACAAATACCCCCTTCCCAGAATTGACGACCTCTTCGATCAGCTGCAGGGTGCGCAGGTCTTCTCCAAAATAGACCTGCGATCAGGTTACCATCAGGTGAAAATAAGAACAAAAGACATCCCCAAAACGACCTTTCGAACTAGGTACGGGCACTATGAGTTCCTGGTCATGCCATTTGGGCTAACCAATGCCCTGACCATCTTTATGGATCTGATGAACAGGGTCTTCAGAGAATTCTTGAATCAATTTGTTATTGTGTTCATCGATGACATCTTGGTCTACTCAAAAAGTAGAAAATAGCATGCTCACCATCTAACCCAAGTTTTGCAGGTCCTCAGAAAAAAGAAGCTATATGCCAAGTTGAGTAAGTGTGGATTCTGGCTGGAGCAGACCATCTTCTTAAGACACATTATATCGAAGGAAGGAGTATCAGTGAATCCTAAAAAGGTTGAAGTGGTACTTGGGTGGGAGAAGTTGACATCAGTTAAGGAGATCCGTAACTTCCTAGGAATGGCAGGTTATTACCGCAGGTTCGTCGAAGGATTCTCTAGTCTAGCGGCTCCCCTAACCCAGCTCACAAATAAGAATGCCAAGTTTGAGTGGAATGAAGACTGTGAAAGAAGTTTTTCAGAATTAAAGGAGCGGCTGACCACTACACCCGTACTGGCTTTACCGAGTGGATCGGGGAAATATACAGTTTATAGTGATGCCTCCTATCTAGGCCTGGGTTGTGTCCTGATGCAGCATGGGAAAGTCATAGTCTATGGGTCCAGACAGTTAAAGAATCATGAGAAGAATTATCCCACCCATGACTTAGAACTTGCCGCAATCATGCACGCCTTGAAAACCTGGCACCATTATTTATATGGAGAGACCTTCCAGATCTATACCGATCATAAGAGTCTGAAGCACATATTCACTCAAAAAGATCTCAACATGCGTTAGAGAATGTGGATGGAACTCCTTAAAGACTATGATTGTGATATCTTGTATCATCCTAGTAAGGGCAACGTGGTGGCAGATGCCCTCAGTAAGAAAAGTGCAGGTATCTTAGCCTATTTAATGGTTTCAGAACGTAGAAAAATTGGGGTCACACAACAGATTCGGCTTCAGGACCTGAAGAGAGTCGTATGTTTGGGCTGTCTGACTGTCCAGCCCGAGTTAATACAGAGAATAAGGGAAGCCCAGTCAGTTGACCCCGCCCTGGTAGCCCGCAAGAATGATGCAGAATAGGGAGTGAGTTCAGAATTCCGAATCTCTGTCGATGGGTTACTCCGTTTTTGGGACAGAGTGTATGTCTCAGACGACAGTGAGTTAAAGAGAGACATCATGACAGATTCCCATAGCTCCAAGTTTGTCATGTATCCTAGAAGCACCAAAATGTACCAAAGTATGTGACCCCGGTTTTGGTGGAATGGGATGAAGAGGGACATAGCTGACTTTGTATCTAAATGCTTGGTATGTCAGCAGGTCAAGGCAGAGCATCAACGCCTAGGCGGGTTACTTCAGCCCTTACCGATCCCGGAGTGAAAGTGGGAACATATCGCCATGGACTTCGTAACATGATTACCCAAGCCACGTTCAGGACATGACACCATCGAGTAATTATTGACCGGCTTACCAAGTCTTCCCACTTCTTAGCCATCAGGATAACTGATCCCTTGGACAAGTTGGCAAGAATGTATATCCGGAAAATAGTCAGATTGCATAGAGTTCCGATGACAGTGGTATCCGACAGGGACCCAAGGTTCACTTCTTGGTTTTGGAGTAGCTTTCAGCAGACCATGGGAACAAAGCTGTCTCTTAGTACTGCCTTCCATCCTCAGACTGATGGACAGTCAGAAAGGATAATCCGTACACTTGAGGATATGCTCCGAGCTTGTGTCTTTGACTCTGGGGGCCATTGGGACGACCATCTACACCTGATAGAATTTGCCTACAACAACAGCTACCAAGCGAGTATTGGCATGGCTCCGTATGAGGCGTTATATGGGCGCCCATGCAGATCGCCGATTTGTTGGGAAGAAATAGGCGACAAAAAATTATTCGGCCCGGAGTTGGTGGAGGAGACCACGTCTAAAATAGTTAAAATCGGAAAGAACATTCAAACGGCTCAAAGCAGGCAGAAGAGTTATGCGGACACCCGGAGGAGAGATTTAGCGTTTGAATAAGGCGACCAGGTGTTCCTTAACGTCACTCCTTTCAAAGGAATTAGTAGGTTCGGCAGGAAGAAAAACTGAACCCCCGATTTATTGGACCATATGAAGTCTTAAACAGGATTGGTACTGCCGCCTACAGACTAGCACTGCCTCTAGAGCTCTCCAAGTTCCACAATGTGTTCCATGTATCCATGCTATATAAGTACAACCCGAACCCCTCTCATATCTTGGCTCATGAACCTCTCTCACTCCAAGAGAACTTATCTTATGAGGAAGTCCTAGTCGGTATCACGAACCGAAAGAGCAGAATACTCCACAACTGAAAATTATCATTTGTAAAGGTAGTGTGGCAGAACTACTCGTCAAGGGAGGCTACCTGGGAGCTAGAATCAGATTTTAAAGCATAGTATCCGTATTTGTTCGACTAAGACTAAAAGCCAAATTTGGGGGACCAAATTTCTTTAAGGGAGGGAGAGTTGTAACACCAGAAATTTATATTTTATTTTATTTTTATTATTTAATTTATTTTAATTTTTATTAGAATTTTTGCTTAATTTTATTCTATTTTAATATTTAATTTATAAGGTTTTAATTTAATTTAATTTAATTTAATAGAAATAATAATAATAATAATAATAAAATATGATAAAATTATTTTTGGAATTTAATTGAAATTGATTTTGAGAAAAATGGGTGAAAATTTGGATTATGGAGGTGTTTTTGAAAAGAAAATCGAAAATCGATGGTAAAAACGTAATTTAGAAAAATAGTGCCACGTCAGCAGCCACGGCAGCAGCCCCGGCCAACCAGGACACGCCGCGTGGTAGGGACGCTGACACGGGAAGCCACACGAGACGGAGATACGTGGGCGACCCGCGTGCGAGCGATCGGACGGCCCAGATCCGTTCCCGCACGCATGGACGGCCTAGATCGCATCACGATGGACGACCCAGATTTATTTCCAATTTAATCGCGATCGGATGACCCATATTAAATCATGATGGACGGCTCAGATTAAAAGGGGAGGGTTATAAATAATCGCATCCACACCCAATCCCAAACTCTAGCCGCCAGAACCCTCGCTGGAGAAGACGACCCAGCGACCAGAGGAATCGGCCGCCGCCACTCGCCGCCGCACCAGAAGACTTTTCGGCCGTTAAACGAGGTAAAATTTCTCCCTTTGGCTCGTTTTTCAATGCTGAACCTCCTTGTAGCCAAATCGGAGCCAAACCACCAACCGATTAGCCGGAAAACACCGCCGAAGTCCAGCAGCATTACCGCAGGTTTTCTCGATTTTTGCCTCCGATGAGGCCCTTCCCGTTTCCCATTCGATGTAATTTTTATACCACCGTGACCACCATCCTTTTCTCTATAGGTTGACCGGAGCAAAACACCGAATCGCAACTCGCGTCGGAGGAGCCGCCGTACCCGAGAGCTTCGCTGCCGGTAAGTCTCAGTTTTCTGGAATTATTTTGGCCCACCGAGGGCCCTAGGGGTGTTTTATCACAGGAACCAATGCAAGTTTGGCTGAAAATAGCCAGAAACGGCCAACCCGAGGTGGATCGCCGCCATGGGCGGTAGCGCTGTCGCCGGAGCACGGCGGAGCCGCCGTGATGGAATTCTGAAATTGGCTGAAAGGGCCCTGGGTCTAATTTGGGGTTTTTTAGGGACATGTGCAGGTACCGAAAGTGTGTTTTAGTTTCCGAAAAAAAAATTCAAGGAATCTAGGGACTACCCGTAGGCGCAGTGAGAACCCGATTTCATACTCCGAAACAAGTAAGGATCTCTCACCCTATTTCCTATTACGACATTAAAGCCTAATAAATGATAAAACGGTATTTTATGAATTAATAGATATGTATAATTGATTAAGGTTGCTAATGGAGCCCGAATCTGATATATTTTCGGTCAGGTGTTGTTTGATTTATTTTGCAGTTTTGAATGCAGTGTGGTGTCTGATGTGTTTATTCTATAGTTTTGTATGCATGAATCACGGTTTCATTTATTATGCTTTGAATTATTGTGAACCCGATGTTGTGTTGCCTTATTTGGTGTCCATTACTGGTTTACGTGTTTGTGTTTGATTGGATAATTGAGATTAAGAAAAATGAAAAAAGATATGTGACTTGATAATGGATAATGTCGACAGCCTGACTAGATATCCTGGGAGATGATGGACGGACCGGGTCCATAGGGAACCCTACTGGGAATGTGGACTCTCATATCAGACGGGGTATGGAGACTTTGTGTTTTGGCGCCCATACCGGACGGAGTATGGGGACGGCCCGTTTCACCCTCATACTGGACGAGGTATTGAGGTTTATGGTTTTGGCGCCCATACCGGACGGGATAAGGGACGACCCTGGAATTAAGTTATTAATGTGAATGGTTCACGTGTAGCGGGGACCCCCTATGGATCCCCATGGATACTAGTAGACTGATAAAAGAGAAAATTTGTTGCCTGATGATTGAAATAGAAAAGCATGATATGTGTTTTGTTACAGAGTATGCGTGATCTTATGATATTTATGATGTAATTGTTTTCATAAATTATTTTCATGAATCGCACCGAGGTAGGTGGACAGTAAAGGGTTTTATTATTGATAAATGAGTTTGTTATAAATTATGCTCCAATGGTCGTTTTTGTTTTCTACCAACATTTACTTCTGTGACAGTGAGATAGTGTAGTGTCTTTATTGGGCTAATGTAGCTCATTCCTTACTTAACCATTTCAGATCAGGAGGACTTGGTTCCCGAATTCGTTCTGCAGGAAGACGGCGAGTAGAAGCCAAAGAATTTATTAGTTTTCCTTATAGCATTCATTCATAGTATTTCCTTTAAGTTAGTTTATTCTTTCATACTTTAATTCATTTTGGTTATTGTGTAATAGATATTAATCATAATCTATTTTATTTCGCTTTCGCACTTAGAATAAATATATACATTTCCTTTTAATTTTCGGGGCCGTTACATTACATGTATCCGAATTCGAAAATCAAAACTCAAATTTTAAAGATTTAATACGAAGTGGCTCTAATACTACTTGTTAAAAATTAAATCAAAATATATGTGAAAAACAATAAGTAAACTCGTACTGAATAAAAAAAATATGAACACAGAAGCGTATCAGAATTCATAATGAAAACGATCTTCGCGTCTTGTGATAAATCTTTCAAATTAATATGTGATTGTAAAATACTAATTTTTAATATTGACGAGATAACAGGAAATAACCAAACGCACGTGTGATTTAAAAACTATAATTATTTTTATTATTTCTCAT
>NW_019013645.1:5530-18753 GCF_000150535.2 Carica papaya | reverse complement strand
TTTTTTTTTTAAAAAAAAAGAAGAAGAAGAAATCATAAAGCGAAGAAGGAGAGCTACGGGTTTGTGCGGTCCAAAACAACTTAAAACCCAAAATAAAAAAAAAAATAAAAAAAGAATTAGAATAAAGTAGGGCAGAAGTGCTTTTGTATGCAAGTTGCAGAAAAAGTTAGTCCTTTTTTTTAAAAAAAAAAAGGGAGGAAGTGGACAGTTTTCTCATTAACACTCAAAAAAAAAATTTAACTTTACATATATTGCCTTCAATTGTTTTGTGTGTCTGGTGGACCCAAAAAAATATTGTATGTTGAAACAATGTAATTTGGTATTTTTCTTCAAAGCTTTTAAACATTTTGGTACTGCAAAGTTTTTACACATTTTGTTTGCATTATATTCGTTGTCCTTTAGAAAATCAAATTCTAACTTAACCTAAAAATGGCTAAGGTTTTACGATTACTGGGTATTGAATTGCTGAACCAGAGTACGGCCGTGATTTATCTTTTTCAGAAAAAGATTTCAAAGAAATGGAGTCCATGGAGTGCCACTTATTGTACCAAACAAACCTTGAATATATTTAATTTTTTGTTTGAATATGTAAATTTTGTATTTGTAGAAGAGCCTATAGATGAGAAATTCAGTGGATTGATAGAATTAAAGATTTCGGTTATCGGTCACATCACTCTGCACTTGACTACAAGGGAACATTATTGCAATAAATTTTAAGTGCTTTATATATATATAAATATAATGAGAAGCCAGAAAAGCACCCAATTGGGGGAATCCTTAACCCCAATTTTCATATATATATATATATAAAAGCCAAGAATGAAAAAGCTGAATGCTTCCCAAAATCATCTCTCTCCATCTTACCAAATGAAAGCAGGATACCCTCCAATAGGGTCAAAAGAATTTTATACACTTTGAAGAATCATAAAACCCCAGAAGCCAAGATTCCTTCTTCACCAGCAAAATCATCTCTTTTGGGTATTAATTTACAAGAAACAAAAATGTATCAACCATAATCTAAAGGAACCAAAAAGGAAACATGGACTAAAACTATAGGTCAATATAATTATATACTCATTTACATAATAACTACATCTTGTATGATTCTTCTCTGCCCCCAAGCGTGTCATCTTCATTGTGATCAAAATTAGACAGGAGAATGAAAGCATTAGATGCTTCTATTAGTGGCCTCTGTTTTTGGCATGGGTCAATATTCGATTGTCAACTCCAGTCAACAAATCACCCATCAACATGTATATAAAACTTAATAGAAAAGTAAATATATACATATATATATATATATATATATATTGTTCAAAAAAGGCATCCCATTAAGCAGTCACTAAACAAATTAGTCATTAAAACGAATGCATGGTGACTAAGCAAATTTTTAGAAGGCATCTGGTGACATGGCTGGTTGTGTCCAAATCAACTGCTTCCACTCTAGTTGCATGAGTGAAAGTGTGCCACGTAACCAGACTAATCATTCCCATTGTTTCCTCTTTTAATTCTCACTGTACATAAAACTATTCATCAATGGAGATTAGAATTAGGTATCACCCATGAGTCAAATTGCCTGGATTGCAGAAAGGGGGAGTTTTAAACTGGGAAAACAAGTTAACCGGTTAAACAACAATAACATGGTTTTAACAACTCTGCTTCCAATACTTTATGAAATTATAATCAACCATGATTGTAAAAGATGTATATTTACATACAGCACAAACTTTCTAAAGCTCTGAAATGAACCCAGATGATAATTTTATCTCCTTGATGCCTGTACTTCACCAATCATGGTAAACTTGGAAGCTGCTTAATAATTTCTCATGGGTCATTTAGGAGATGATGACCCTTTACCTAAATTGGATAATGTGTTGTTGAGAATGCCCTGTGACAACCACCAACTCATTCATACACCCAAACACACAGTGGGAATACAAGTAAACAAGCTCATGCCTTCTTGACAAATAGTCTGCTATGAATACCAAATCACAAAATCGACCTAACTGACCTCTTTTGTAGAGTTTGATATCTAAGGACTAAACCGAGTCATTCATCAACATATTCACATAAAAAAACCATCATATGGGAATCCAACATGACTAACATTGATTTTGCATATTCATATCTTGATCGGAAACCAGAACTCCCTCCATTTCATCCATGAATTCTACCGATGCTGCACAGACTGCATGTGAAAACCATAAGGCCCATGAATTTCACTGATGCTGCATAGACTGCATGTGAAAACCATAAGGTCCAAACTGAGACTCATGAAGAGTTCCTCTAAGCAGATTTTGCTCTTGTACCTTAAGTCCGTATGAAGAAATACTATAGAAAGGGGCCATGAAAGCATTGCCATTTGCTGGATTGAAAGCTGCAGCAGCTGCTCCTCCATTTTGTGGCTTCCAGTCAAATAGTCCTTTTCCCATTCCACCTACCTTTGGTTGCTGCTGCTGAATGCTTGCAGTCGAATGATTCGGTGATGAAGGTGAATTGTTGTCAGGAGAAACGGATTTTGAGTCTGGAACATTAACAGTTGTGATATCGTGGATGCTCGACCGTCTTTTATCCTTTCCTCCAGTGAGCTGCCTAATGAAGTACTTTTGAGCATGACTGGCAACCTGAGTCGGAGTCCTAGTAGTCACGAAATTTCTTGATATGTTTCTCCAGTCCCCTTTACCATACTTTTTAAGGCCAAGAAGAAATTGCCTGGATAATCAGAAACCAATCATAAATTTCTGGCAACACTAAATATTTGAGAATTATACATATAAACCAACTCGTGGGAATTCAAATAATCTGGAGGATCTAGCATATCCGTACAGTCACTTTGAGTTAATTACTTTAGCATCTAATCTAATCTCAACTAAGCTTTTCATACCAACTTCCTACAATCCAATCAGATTATCCACCTCAACAATCAGAAAAAATTGACTATACATGTGAAGGAACATATAGAGTCCACAGTAGTCGTACACCAAAAAGTTTTTATTTCTAATTATAACCCAACTGAATCCATAATTAGCAGAGAGAAACTAGAACAACATTCAGAAACATGTAAATAGTTACCTGTGTTCTTCTTCAGTCCAGGGTACTCCTTTCTTTCTTTCCTGATCAGAAGGTCGGATTCCGGTGGCCCTCCTCCCGCCGGGACTATAAAATTGTCCCAACCCATCAAATCCATGATTGCTGCTAACCAACTCTAATTTGAAAGAATCAGTGGTATAGCCAGGAATTGGGATCAATCCTGCCTCTATGTCACTCACATCCTCCTCTAATTCCCTGTACTGTTTGATCACATCTCCCACTGTCTTCCCCGGAATCATGGCTGCAACCTTAACCCAACGGTCAGGCGTATCCTTGTCGTAAAAAGCAAGAGCATTTTCGAAGCGTTTGTTCTCTTCAGGGGTCCATCTTGCACCTTTGCTTTCTTGGAATAACCAGTTGGAGTTCTGCAGATAAGAAGCTGGAGACAGAATTTCAATTCCTCTGTTCATCATTCTGGTTATGTATACTGTGGAGTTTTGCGAAAAAAATCTCGCATGCCAAAGATGATTTAGACAATGGACAACACTCTCTCTCTCTCTTTGAATGATCAAAGAGAGAGAAACCCAGAAAGAAAATGCAAATAAGTGGGAGAGTTTTATGGGGAAAGTAGCATCAAATCAACAAGCATTTCAATGGAATCTGAGTAACTTTTGTTATTTATTTTTATCCTTGCACATAAGTATAAATTTGAGGAATCTAGAAAAGTCCCCAGCTTTCCGAAACCCAAGGAAAATTCGACAACCAATAGAGAAAAGCAGATCTCAAGTGTAGTCCAATTATAAACCCTAGACCCTAATATCAGATCCAAATTCACACGAACTTTAAAACCCAAAACAAATTAAGCAAAACCCAGATAAAATTTCGTAAAACCAAGCAGAATTCTTGAGAAATTTTGGAGCTTTTCAAGTTCAGAAAAAAATAAGACTGAGGACCTCTCCAGTGCAAAAAAAACAGAGAAGTAAGTGAAAATCTCCAAGACCCAAATGAGAAGAAACAGAGAATTTCTAGGAGAAAAAATTTGAGAAGCTATTTGCTATTGTTGGTTATGGAAGGTAAAGCAAAAGCAAAAGCAAAAAGCAAATGAAAGCAGAGTGTATGTATCTGTGTATGCAAGGGAAGAAAGAAGAGTTTATGCATAATATGCATACGAGAGAAGAGAGGAAATAATGAAGAGGAGGGAAAAAGGTCAAAGATGTTGAGTCGTGATTGGTTGAAATGCCAAAATAAATGGTCAAGTTGCAAGAGAGGTGACCAATCAAACGACAGAAAATGAAAAAGGAGAGTTTGCTATTGGCCAATTTTGTTAAGATGGCAGTAGGGGGGCTTTTTGGTAATTGTGTGCTCCAGGTAAATGACCTCGCCAATTGCGACCATTCAGCTGTAGCACGTGACATGTTTGTGCTCCTCGACATATATTTTCATACCTTTAATTAATTATTTTTATGTTTTTGTTTCTCATCAACCAATTCCTCTACAATTATTATTATTATTATTTTCATCTCTAAATTAATAATTTTTTATTTTTTTATTTTTTTAACTATTATTGCCTATTTGGGTTGTAATTGTTGTAAGAATTTCTTTAGTTTTTTGATGATATGATAGCAACTAAAAGGTTACCTAATTTTTTAAATGCATATAATATTGTAAATAAATTTCCTTTTCCATTTTTTAAAAAACTTCAAATTTTGAAATAATAAATATTTTATTTTAAAATTAATTTTAAGGAATAAAACATTATTACCATTTTTTTTAATAGAGATTAATGTTATTTGTAAAGAAAATTCGAGCATCTCGAGGTTTCAACTTTTCTTTTCCTTCAAATTGTGGAAAATAAAGAGGAAGAAAAATGATTAAAATTTTTAAGTATAATTATTATTTTTTATTTTTTATTTTTACGTCCTAAATTTTTATATTATTAGCAAATAGTATCATTAACTATTTTCTTATAACTAATAATTTTTTATAAAATTAAATTAAATAAAATACTAAACTCCTTTCATTTTTTTTTAATTTTTGGTTATTCAAATAAATAAAACATATTTTATTTTGTATCTATGGAAGTCTAATTTTTTATTTTCTGTTCATTTATTAATATTTACAAAAATATAATGTAAACTTGTAGAACTTAGATGGATAATTCTATAAATTTAAAAATAAATATTTATTTTACATTAATAAAAATATCTTTCTATTGCATATGATTAGTAACTTAATACATCATTTAAATAGGTAAGTAATATTATATCAGATAACATTCTATATTACTTATATATTTAGCAGATAGTCAATCATATGATTTTAAATACATACTTAGATTGTTAAATAATATAACATATTTTTTATTTAAAAAAGTGATTTAAAATATTAAATAAGTCATTAAAAATATTATGTATCTATGTAAATTATTAAGTTGCACTAGATACTATTTAAGTAACTAAATAGTTTAAGTTACGAATTAACTAAATAGTTAGGTAATATTATTTATTTACCTTAAAAGCATAGTAAGAGCTTAGTTAGAAGGTGGTACCAATTCCATCGTATTTTTATAAAAGATACAAAAATATCATTAAGAAAAATATTAAATTATTAAAAACTTTTAACTTAATGTACATATTTCTCAAGCACTTAAAGGTAATATTATTTTTCTACTTCAATGGTAAAGGGGCATCTTAGGTAGAAGGTGATGATTTGATCATAACAATTTCATCATATTTTTCAAAGAAATAAACACAAAATCTCATTAAGACAAATATTAAACTACTAAAAATTTTAAAATAAAATTTCCTAAATTAGTGATAAATTAATTAAAGTTCTAATTGGATAAAACTCAACCAACATTATTGTTAACTAATTAATTAATTAATTAAGCGAAGGTATTGAAGTGCCAGTCAAAGGAAGACATATTTTGTAAAAATGAAGGAGAGGAGGTCTAAGGGTAACAAATTAAAATAGGAAAACAAAAATCCAAATATTATAATAGATTGAGATAAAAATAAAAATTTATAAATTATATATTCAAATTATTCAATACAAACTCAACAAAAAGTCCATCCAAATTTGCATCATATGTTTTTATAATTAGGATTTTATTATAATAAATGGGTTAGTTTAATAATTTTAAAAATAAAGTAGTACCATATGTAAATACCTTATATATATATATATATATATATATACATATATATATGATAGTTATATGTATAGAGAGTTTGCGGAAAAGACAAGGTGGGAATTCTACTCCTATCCTCGTTCTTACTTTTATTCTCAATTTAAAATGTAACGGCCCCAGAAATTTAAAATGAAATGTGTATTAAAAATATCAAATGCGGAAGCGAAGTCAAAATTTCGATTAACATCCCTTACACTAAAACCAAAAATGTGCTCACAAAATATAAAAGATCAAACTAACTAAAGGAGAACTCGAAAGTAAAAGCTATGAATATGACTATGGAGTCTTCAGGCGTCCCCTTCGTCATCCTCCTGCGGAACGGGCTCGGGAACAATGTCTTCCTGATCTGAAATGATTAAATAAGGAATGAGCTACACTAGCCCAGTAAAGACATCACGATATCTCACCATCACGGAGATAAAGGTGGGTAGAAAACACAAAAAGACCAATGGAGCATAATTTACAACAAATCCTTTTGCCAATAATAAATCCTTTACCATCCACTTATCTCGGTGAAATTCATAAAATAATATACGAAAGCAATAACATTATCATCATCATGAAATCATATAAACTGTATAACATAATACTTATCACGCCTTTTGTAATTCAATCATTACACAACATATTTTCCTCATTTACCAGCCTACTAGTATCCATGGGGATCCATAGGGGTCCCGCTACCCGTTAACCCTTAACACTTGAAACCAGATTCTAGGGCCGTCCCCATACCCCGTCCGGTATGGGCGCCAAAACTATAAACCTCATTACCCCGTCCGGTATGAAGGTGAAACGGGCCGTCCCCATACCCCGTCCGGTATAGGCGCCAAAACACATAAGGTCTCCATACCCCGTCCGGTATGAGAAACCACAATCCCGGTAGGGTTCCCTACGGACTCGGTCCGTCCACCATCTCCCAGGATATCTAGTCAGGCTGACCACATTATACAATTATCAATTTACATAATCTTTCATTCTCCTTTTCCTTAGTCAGCATCATCAAGTCACACACAAACAAGCAAAACAGTAATTTATGCTTAACAAGACAACATACAGCATCGGTTACTCAGTTATTCAACCCATAATAAATAAAACAGTAAAATATGCACATGAAACTATGAAATAAAAACATCAGACCTCATACTGCATTTAAAACTGTAAAATATGCCAAATAACAGTTAATCGACAACCACACTAGACTCGGGCTCCATTAGCGACCTTAAGCAATTTCACTCATACGTTAATTAAAGAAATACCGTTTTATCATTTTTGAACTTTAATACCGTGATAGGAAATAGGGTGAGGGGTCCTTACTCGTTTCGGAGTCCGAACACGGCTTCACAGTGCGCCTACAGGCTGTCCCTAATTTTTCCTGAATTTTTTCTGGGGAACTGAAACGCACTACTGGTACCTGCACGTGTTCCAAAAAATCCCAAATTAGGCCCAGGGCCCCTTTTTGGCCAATATCGCAATTCCGGCACGGCGGCTCCGCCGTGCTCCGGCGACGGCGGCTCCGCCGTGCTCCGGTGACGGCGCCGCCGCAAGCGGCGGCGATTCGCCTCGGTTTGGCCGTTTTTGGCCGAATTCGGCCACACTTGCATCGGTCCTTGCGATAAAACAACCCTAGGGCCCTCGGGGGGCCAAACAATTACGGAAAACCGAAGCTTACCGGCGGCGGTGCTCTCGGGTGCGGCGGCTCTCCGGTGAGGTTCGTGTTTTGGTGATTCGGCTTCAATCAACCTGTAGAGAAAAGAATGGTGATCCCGGTGATATAAAAATTGCATCAAACGGAAGCCGGGAAGGGCCTCATCGGAGGCAAAAATCGAGGAGGGGCGCGGTGGCGCCGCTGGGTTTCGGCCGTGTTTTCCGGCCGTTTAGCCAGAATTTTAGCTCCGATTTGGCCACAGGGGAAATCAGGATGGAAAAACGAGTCGGGGTATGAAATTTACCTCGATCGGCAGTCGGAAATCTCTCCGGTGCGGCGGCGGGTGGCGGCAGCCGGCTTCTCCGGCGTCTGGTTCGTCTTCTCCGGCGAGGGCAGGCGGCTAGGGTTTTTGTGGTCAGGTGTGGCGGTTCTATTTATACCCTTTTGCCTTTTGATCTCAGCCGTCCATTTTGATTTAATCTGGGCTGTCCGATCGCGCGTACGCGGATCGCCAACGTGGCCCGTCCCTGGTCGACGTGGTTTTGCCACGTGGTAGGTCCTGGTTGGCCAGGACCTGCTGACTGGGTCTGCTGACGTGGCTGCTGACGTGGCACTCTTTTTTTAAAAAAAAAAAAACCTAATTAAAAATATTTAATAATAAAATAATAAATTTTTTTCCAAATTTCCGGGCGTTACATAAAATGGTGCCAATAATTTTTTTTTCTTCTCTCCATTTAGTCAATTACCAAATGCGGGTGTTTGCTTGTCCATAAGAATACTTCCCGAAGAAACTAAATTAAGTTGTTATCTCAATTACTTATAAATGAATGCAATACAAAATTAATTTATATATACACTGAATTAGTGTTAAAAAATCATATGTATTTAATAAATATGAGAAAACTTGAATAATAAAGTATAGAATTCTATTTTTAACTATAATAATATTGAGTTCTATAGCAAAGTATTTTATTTATGAACATATTGTATAAGATGACAATGTTAATTTTTATTTTTATTTTGTCAAATATAAAATGAATTAAAGACTCAAAATGTAATTTACAAGATCTTCAGGGATGGACCTCATAAATTTTCATTTTTAAGAGCATATTTTATTACAGTACGGACTTCTTTATTTTTGTACCTTGGGGTCCATCCAATTAAACAAACTATGAAATTCACAGTTAATGCCCTAATTTCAAATACATTGTGCTTGAGTCTCTAATTTAGGGCATCTAAGGTCTCTATTGCTGCTTGGATAGCTCTTTATGAATCGCAAAAGACTCAGATGTGATAAATGACAATTTTTTTAGCCTATTTAAGGATAATAAGATCGTCTCCCATGCTTTTGTATCGTCATCCAATTTTAAATGCAAGCAACATATGCTTCATTCTTAAAGATAGTTGCATCGCAAAAAAAGTTAATGATAACATAATTATTTGTTTGTAGTTGAAGATAAAGATTCTCTTGAATATCTATCATCAAGAACCTTAGTACATATTAGAAGGATGTTTGAACTTCATTAAACATCGATAGTGTTGAAGGTAAATTCATGAGTCATGTTTGTGCTTTGAAAAGTTTCTCCATTTTCAAACTAAATTATTGACAATTGATATATAGGGTAGAATTTCTTTTTTCTTCCAAGATTTGTTGAGAATCATATTAAACTTGTAACAAAAGAATATATGATATAGTTTAGTTTTAAGACCGCATTTAAAAAAAAAAAGTCACAGCATTTGAATTGCATAACATTCAATTAAGTTATGGCTATAGCTTTCAAGGCCACAAGCAAAGAGATAACAATGATTAACTGTAACAGCCCCGAAAATTAAAATGAAATGTATATATTTATTCTAAGTGCGGAAGCGAAATAAAATATATTATGATTAACATCCCTTATACAATAATCAAAACGTATTAAAGATATGAAAGAATAAAGTAACTAAAGAAAATACTATGAATGAATACTATAAGAAAAATAAATAAATTCTTACTCTTCTACTCGCCGTTTTTTGCGAAACGAGCTCGAGAACCTAGTCCTCCTGATCTGAAATGGTTAAGTAAGGAATGAGCTATACTAGCCCAGTAAAGATGTCACACTATCTCACTATCATAGTAATAAAGGTTGGTAGAAAATAAAAACGACCAATGGAGCATAATTCATAACAAATTCATTTATCAATAATAAAACCCTTTACTGTCCACTTACCTCGGTGAGATTCATGAAAACAACTTATGAAAACAATAACATTATAAACATCATAAGATCATGCACACTCTGTAGCATAACACATATCATACTTTTGTATTTCAATCATCAGGCAACAAATTTCTTCTTTTATCAACCTACTAGTATCCATGGGGATCCATAGGGGTTCCCGCTAGACGTGAACCATTCACCTTAATTCCAGGGCCATCCCCATACCTTGTCCAATATGAGCACCAAAATCATAAACCTCAATACCTCGTCCGGTATGAGGGTGAAGCGGGCCGTCCCCATACCCCGTCCGGTATGAGCACTAAAACATTTAAAGTCTCCATACCCTGTCCAATATGAGAGACCACGTTCCCGATAGGGTTTCCTATGGACTCGGTCCGTCCACCATCTCTCAGGATATCTAGTGAGACTGTCGACTTATCCATTTATAAATTCACATACCCTTTTTATTTTTCTTAGTCTCAATTACCCAATCAACATGAATACGTAAACCAGTAACGCACACCAAATAAGGCAACACAACATCAGGTTCACAATAATTCAAACCATAATAGATTAAACAATGATTCATGCATACGAAACCACATAATAAACAATCAAATACTCTACTGCATTTAGACTGTAAAATACATCAAACAGAAACAGACCGACAAATATATCAGGTTCGGGCTCCATTAGCAATCTTAATTAATTATACATATTTATTAATTCATAAAATACCGTTTTATCATTTATTAAGCTTTAATACTGTGATAAGAAATAGGGTGAGGGATTCTTACTTGTTTTGGAGTCTGAAATCGGGTTCTCACTGTACCTACGGGTAGTCTCGAGATTTCTTGAATTTTTTTCCGAAAACTGAAACACACTTCCGGCAGCAATCCGCCTCGGGTTTGCCGTTTTTGACTGAATTCAAAGAAACTTGCATTGGTTCCTGTGATAAAACACCCCTAGGGCCCTTGGTGGGCCAAAAAAATCCAGAAAATCGAGACTTACTAGCGGCGGAGCTCTCAGGTGCGGTGGCTCCTCCGGCGCGAGTCACGATTTAGTATTTTGCTCTGGTTAACATGTAGAGGAAAGAACGGTGGTCACAGTGGTGTAAAATTTACATCGAACGGGAATCAGGAATGGCCTCATCGGAGGTAAAAATCGAGAAAACCCGCGGTGGCGTCGTTGGGCTTCGGTAGTATTTTTCGGCCAATTGGCCGGTGGTTTGACTCTGATTTGGCCACAGGTGGGTTCAGCATCAAAAACTGAGCCAATGGGAGAAATTTTACCTCGTTTGGCGGTCGGAAAGTGCCCCGGTGCGGCGGCAAGTGACGGCAGTCGATTCCTCTGATGGCTAGGCTGTCTTCTCCGGCGAGGGCTCTGGCTGCTAGGGTTTGGGGTTGGGTGTGGATGAGATTATTTACAACCTTCCTCTTTTAATCTGAGCCGTCCATCACAATTTAATCTGGACCGTCCGATCGCGATTAAATTAAAAATGAATCTGGACTGTCCATCACGATGCGATCTGAACCGTCCGTGCGCACGTTTGATCTGGACTGTCCGTGCGTGCAGGAATGGGTCTCAGCTGTCCGATCGCGCGCACGCGGATCGCCCACGTGACCCGTTCCGCGTGGCCTTCCCGCATCAGTGTCTCTGCCACGCGGCGTGTCTTGGTTGGCAGGAGCTGCTGACCGGGCTACTAACGTGGCTGTTGACGTAGCGTAATTTTTTTAAATTGCATTTTGACCTCCGATTTCTGATTTTTTTTTTCAAAAACACCCTCATAATCTGAATTTTCACCTTTTTTTTTTCCAAAATTATTTTCAATTAAACCCCAAAAATAATTTTACCCATTATTATTATCATTATTTTTATTTTTATTTCCCATTAAATTAAATTAAACTAAATTAAAACATTTATATTATTACTTAAATAAATAAATAAAAGAAAAAATTAAAATAAAACTAAATTATAATAATTCCAATAATAATAACAAAAATAAAAAAAAAAATTGGGTGTTACATTAACATCCAAGTTTTGTGAGTCAGAGATGCATATAAGAGATATAGTTAAGAACTGCCACCATAAGATTTTATGTTGCTATAAAATCTTTAGTTTTCCATAAGGCTTTCCAGAGTGATGAGTCACCTTTTGAATTGTTTAAATTTTGAGAGGTCCATAAAATTGCATAACTCAATTTAGCAGTGTAAATGCCTTTAGAAATAGAAGTCTATATTCACTTATCCTCAATGAGAAAATGGATAAATGAATTTTCCTGATCTCTTATATCATATTTTGATTAAATAATCGATAGGTGTAAATTCTAACTTTGAGTTGGTTGGTCAATCAATTGGCTAGTTATAACACAAATAGGTGGAATTGTTGATGAAGGCGCAAAACCCTTCAAGGAACGAATTCTATGATCGTCCAAAATTCTAATTAAGTTCCCATCCTCCATCTTTTAACATGCTCCCCCTTTTTAAGGTCATGAGCTTGAATAAGGCCTTTCTAAAAATAGGAATCTTTAGTGTTCTGTGTGTAAAGAAAGGAAGAATTGCACAAATGCATTGCCTTAATAATAAAGATCTACAATTTTGATTCCTCTTAAACAAGTTTTTAGCTAATTTAAGCAAACAAAATAATATTAAAATATTTTAGATTCCTAAAGCCTAAACCTCCACATTCTCTTTGCTTACAGAGGTTATTCCAACTAATCAGAACAAATTCTCTATTCTACCCTTATTTAAAACCCCACCAAAATCTTCTAGTGAGTTAATTTAAAGTATCACATGTTTTTGGGGGATAAGAAGTGTAGACATATGAGAAAAGGAAAGGGAATTGAGAATCGTCTTAATGAAGGTATAACGTCCAATATAAGAGAATAAGTTATTTTTTAGCTTGCTAGCTTGGCCTTGAGTTTTCCCACTAGATCGTGAAAATATGTATTAATAAAATGACCCATTACCAAAGGTAAACCTAAATATTTTATATTTATTGAGGTAGACCTTAAACTAACTATATTTTTTCGGGAACACTTTTTTTGTTTCCTCTGGTTATTATTGAATCAGATTGATTATTTTTCTTTATTTAGCTTCTGTCTTGACCATTCACAGTAAGTGTACATTTCATCACTTATTTTGAAACTTTTTTCTTA